>WUAW01037762.1:3577-16555 GCA_017165845.1 Thaumetopoea pityocampa | reverse complement strand
ATATATATATATATATATATATATATTGTAAAAATAAAATAAAAAGTATAATACATAATAATACTCGAAATATTAAATCAAATATTGATATGACGATTGAGACATGCGTGAAGCATGAAATAATACAATCCCCGCAAATCTTTAGGAATACTTGTAGTTTTGGATATTCCTTCATTAGTTCACCTATCCACTCGTTAAATTAGATATATTCATTAATTTAGTGCTTTATTTTTTATATTTTCATTCAAGTAGATAAAACTAAAGCATAAAGATAAAAGCATAAATATTTAGGCCGAATTTTTAGCAGTAAACTAATACTATCAATAAACAGAATAATTGCGTGGATTTGTACTGATCGGCATATTGTAATATTGTTCTTCGACCATAACGTTATCGCTCAGCCGCTGAGTCATGGCGGCGTACCGAACAGTAGTTAGCACGAATAAGCCCCATACGGAGTTCTATTCATTGTTCAAACGAAATAGCTATGTTGTTAACAAAATTACAATAAATGGCCATACCATTTCTGCGAAAAGATAGTTTACGTTATAATCAGCCTTAAGATATCCACTGTTATTGTATTTACTTAAATTAACAGTGTTTTATGCTCACCAAAGATTCTATTTGATGGATGGAGATGATCTACTCACGCTCTGCTTACTGGTTCCCGGTCGCCACTTGAAATCGTCTCTTCTCCATCGAGTTTAGGTGTTGTAGTTTATACTGTATAAACTACAACATCTAAACCCGATGGTGATGATAATCTAACACCTACAATACAGAGAACTCTAGATCTAAATCAATACCTGTAAAAGTGGACACAATACGTGATTATTGTAAATTTCAATACTGAGTAGTCCAATTTCTTCTACAAAATTATAACACAATTAATCTCTTTGCGCTAAAATTACGAAAAAAAGAAACAACACGAAATTTAATTTTACTTTGGAAATAGGGTTGCGTTTTGCGTAATTTTTATATACAATGAAAACGTGGTGGCACCAAATGATGTATTGCTCCAATAAAATGTTTATTGTCCCTATTTCGAACAATAACAACCCTTTCATGTGAATTTTCGCGGACTACCATTTCTTACTGTAACAATTTTTGTCTGTCTGTAAGAAATTTATTGTGGTATATATAATATAAATGTGGTCGGTACAATGGTGGGAGGTTTTGCAAGTCACAAAGTTTTATAGGTCAGTCACTAGATGCTCTCGGTCGATATTAGGGTTATTATTACTGGACAGCAGTACTAAAAAATGTAACTGAATCGAATTCTGGTTCTGAATCGAATTTGAATTTGGCGAGAATGGGTGATACAAATATTATAATATTAACCTTGGTAGACTTTACTAACGTTTTTAACACAGTCAATCATAACATAATTTTATCTATCCATTCATATTTTATGATGTCCTCGAAAGCACTAGAGTGATTTTCAACTTATCTTCGAGGAAGCCAACAGTCGGTTGGTGTCAACGACTCCTTGTCCTGCTGGTGCGCACTTGACTCTGGTGCTCCTTAGGGCGGTATTATTTCTCCATTACTGTTTTCTATGTTTATTAATCTTCTTACACAAAGACTTCATTGTGCCGATGACTTGCAATTGTTCTTATGCGAGTGTCAACCATACGAGTATATCGATGGCGATTGCAGCCCTTAATAGGAACTTGGTCTATTTATTCATAATTGGTCTGACAGATTTGGTCTGAAGACCCATGCAATCACCATAGGGAGTCAACGTACAATAAAAAGGTTGGATTGAACTGCTTGGCCTCCTATCATCTTTGATAGCAAAGTTATACACCTGTGTGAAACAGTTAAAGATCTCGGGTTACACTTAGATAATACTTTGAGTAGACAGCCTCAAGTGACGAATGTAAGCCAAAAAGTCACTGGTATTCGTTCTCTTTACCATCTAAAAAAATTCTTCCAATTAGTACAAAAATAATGCTTATGCAGACTTTGATGAGATAAAACAACAGTGGCAAACGGCTTTTATAGCAAATTAACGTTATAACAGCACTTAACGTCGCAGTACTGACTATACCATTTTCTCATTATTTATCATCTATATCATTATATTTAACGACTGATTGGCACAAAGGACGGGGCTCTACTTTCTGTGGTGTGAGTCCCGAGTTCGAATCTCGGTACGAGAATACTTTGTGTGATGAGCCAAATATTTGTATCAAAGTTATGGACGTTGACGTTTATCTATATATGTATGTATCTGTATATAACTTTTATCTATATAAATATGTATATCGTTATCTAGTACCCAAAGTAAAGGGTATCCTAGGTTGGGACTAGATCAATATTTGTGAAAGTATCCAGAATTTTAGTATATTATATTATTTAAGACATGCCGAAACTACATCGATTCTGTATTTTTTTTGAACTACCTAATCCAATAATGGTTTACCTACTATAGTAAAACTGCTTATGTACGATATGATCACTTTTTATTATATTGAATAACAAGACTGAGTAACTGTACGACACATGAACGAACAAAAAACTTTGAGTACCGCTGTCTTACCGGCACTGAATGGCGAACTAATGATCATCTCAACATTCGATTCCGCCCACACGGGTTTCTTTGTCTCCAAAAGTCGACAGTTTTTCTATCGCAACTATTTTTCAAGCAGCACGATGCTAACAAAAATTGCTATGATTGAAGGATGTAGGTCAACGGGTTATGGCTGAGTGTTCTGGAATGTTCAAAGTTCACTTTGAACGTTCAAGAATGTTCAAGGTTCTTGCAATAGATTTTTAAAAAGTGATCGGTTCAGGGGTGTTTATCGGCGTTGATTGTTACTATCTACGACTATCTATCTATATCTGTCTATCTATCTATTACTATTATAAATTGGTTAAATGGCAAATTTTGTTAATTAAAGAAAATTAAAAAACTACTGAGATCGACTAATTAAGGGCTTTTGAAAAGAAAACTGTCGACGTTTGTTTGTTTGTGCGAGTTAAATATTAAATAGTTAAATACTGCGGCATGTTTCATTAAAATCGATCTAGTAGAGTTGAAGATAAAGCTTGGTCCCTATTTTAGTAGACGCCTTTAAGGTACAATGGCTCAAGTAAAAGTGGTTCTAAGGCTTTTTATATAAATCTATGATTTTTTAGGATTTCCAATGTAGCGGAAAACCGATATTCACGCTGGGGGAGCCGCGGGTAAAAGCTAGTTTTATGTAAATCTATGATTGTTTTGGATTTCCCATGTAGCGCAAAACGGACATTCTCGCGGGCAAAGCCGCGAGCCAAATTTAATTATATTATATAATTGTTAATATTATATAATATAATTAAATTAATATTTCAAAGAATCTAACTCAAACTGACTAATTAAGGGCTTCTGAAACTGAAACCATCTTTTTTTCTTCGCATCTGTTCGTTTGTTTGTGCGAGTATCACTCAAAAACCAGCTGGTGGACTTCGGTTACACTTTTGCAATCTTAATAGTACTATTCCAATTTAAATATTACAGTATGTTTCATCAAATTAGGTCAAATAGAACTGAAAATACCGCCCGTTCTTCATTTCAGTAGCCGCCATTCTGGCACGGGAGTTCAAATAAAAATAATTCATTAATCGTTGCAAAAACGGACATTCACGCGGGAGGTACCGCATTGGATTATATTTCTTCATCTCCAGTCTATGTTCGTTCCCACTATAGGGCNCCCTGATCAGAAGGGGGATTAGGCCGTAGTCTACCGCGCTGGCCTAGTGCGGGTTGGTAGACTTCACATACTGATGCGAGCATGCAGGTTTCCTTACGAAGTTTACCATCTCCGTTAAGTACATTGTACCGTAGATGAATTACAAATAGTAACTCATTTATATTTCTTATTAAGTAACTATTGTTGTTAATTTAATTAACGTAACAATGTTGATATAACTAATAGTATGTTGATCATTAATTAAATTCAACATTGTGTGATTTAGCAACTTTTGTAGAAGGGTACCTTTGTACCCTTCTACAAAAGTTGCTAAAATAATAAAGTAATACTAAAGTAATACTTTATTTACTCAGTCTTTACTGAGTAAATAAAGTATTGCAAAATATATTTTTATATTTAAGTTATATTATTTTTATTAATGTAATCTATCTATCTAGAAATATAATATCTCATATTATAATTCTAAATAATTTTAAAGGTAATATTTACCTAAGATATTAGTTATATAGGATTCATGTATTTTTATATGTAGTAATGATTATTAAATAAGTACATTATACATATTAAAATATTATATTACCACAATAGAATATTCAGTGCAATATGTCAGGGGCTTAATAACAAAGGCAGAGAAATCCTAATAAGATAATTTTAATGAATTTGCTAAAAATTAATTCATTTTACTAATGACTTGGTGAAGGTCGCGGACAATCAGTGGATGCAGGCGGCTCATAGCTGCTCGATGTGGCGAATATTAGAGGAAGCCTATGACCAGCAGTGGGTGTCTGTGGGCTGATATGATGATGAGGATGATAAATTAAAATTTTCAAAAATTTACATTAACATTGCACTAATAGCAACATAAATGAATGTAGATATATACATAGATTTACACTGAACTCTAAGCAATATGTGTAGATGTATATATACATTTACACTGCACTAGTATCAGTATAAATGTATGTAAATATATACATATACTCGTACATTTACATTGAATTCGTAGTAATGTAAATGTATGTAGATGTATACATAGATTTATATTGAATTCGTATCATACATACATACATACAGTTACGCCTCTTTCCNGGCAGAGACCACTTCTTTCCACCTGTTACGATCGTTCAATGTAGCAGAGTGGCTATCCGCAGCCCACATTTTGCCCCCGCGGGCTACGAGACGTGCCGGGTGGCGAACCACGACGCCGTATAACGACTCGTATCAACACATTAATTATTTGTTTTAAATCTCCTGTAGACTTACATCAGCTAGGATTGCTGTGCATATCATCACACAAAAATAAAAATTATAAAACATATTTAGAAACTTGTACGCATTCCTTTAAACTGTCACGGTATCGAAAACATTTTCTGCGTGTATCTTGAAATAATAAGCAATGTTTGGCGAGGACGAACGTAATGTCAGTGCCATGTGACATTGCCAACTATTAATCACCAGCAAATCCGTCTCGATGGTGACACTAGGGATGTAACATTAATCTGGCTTTATCGATATAATGTTGTAAGTCGATCAGTTTTGTATATTATTACTATTTTCATTTTATTATATCAGAAAAGGATTAAATGTTCTGAGATATGTTAGTATGAAAAGTTTATATTATTGTAGTATATACTAACTAGAGAGGATCGAGTTAAGTGGAACGAATTAAGTAGAGAGGGGAATGATGGCAACAGAAACCAGGACTAATAACCTCAAGAAAATTAAAAAAATAACTATTTACATACCTATAAACATTAGCACATAATATTTCGATAAAACGTCTACTATCTACTCATAAAGAACTTATCTGCAGTAAACGCTTTGAGCAGATAGAGAGGCTATTCTATAGAGGCAAATGGTCACTAGTAAAATGAAAGAGAAAAGATGACATAAATTCTTGAATTTCTAACTGAATTCGGATTCCTGAAATTACATATACGCTATTTGATACCAAATTTATAATTTCTCAATTTTTTTTCAATTTCACCATGTTTGAATATGAAATTACAATCACAAATAAATGCGAAAGATTGTTTGTTGTCTGTCATCATGTATCTTACCTGTTTTACTTAACCACAAAACCATTGGCATAATAATTTAACCATTAATAGATATTTATGTATTTATATAAATTTCTTACGCAATACGTAATAGTGGAGTTAATACCTGAGGAATTCTCTGCCAGTCTACCTACGGGTAGTGCTAAGATAATAAAGTAGGTGGAAAAATAAAGATGTTGACTGTGACAAGTAAAGATAGTCATTGAGCCGTAGTAGTAAATTATATCTATCATATCGATATTAAACTAATCCCTAATTCCCGTGTCTAGAACTGAAATAATAATAGTTGTATTACGGTATGTAAATTTTAGCTCTGTTCATTAACAAAGTGTTTCGTTTACGCTGCTCTAAAAATATATTTCGTGGTATTTTTTTTTTCAAGAGAACTTTCGGCCAAGAAAATGTTCTAAGCAATTTTGGTTTTGTGAAATGTTTCTATAATACTATAACATTTATATTATACAATAACCCATAACGATGCTTTGAAATTAATATCAGACTTATGCTACTACTGTTGTAGTACTGCTATTGCTGCTACTGCTGCTTCTACCACTGCGGCTTCTTTTGCTTCCAGTATTACTAGAGTTTCTACTTCTAATTCTGCTGCAACTGCTGCTACTATTGTTACTGCTGGTACTGGCACTACTAATGCTACTGCTACTGCGACTACTACCACTACTAATTAATACTACTACTACTACTAACAACTAATACTACTTGTGGAATAAATACCTGTCTAAACGTATTGTAGCTTTGAATATTTGTTTATATGATTCAGTTTAATAGATACCCAACACACGGTACAACTGCATGCTTAAATACATAATTAAATGAATCCGGACTATCAGCTTAGTAGGAATCGGGTAGGTAAGTTTGTTTTTTTTGTTGTCTTGATGATATCATCTGGAACATGATCATCATTAGCAACAGCCCGTGGAAGTCCACTGCTGGACATGGGCCACTTTCTTAAAAAATGAAGGATTTGCCACAGTGATCACGGTTGAGAAGCGTCTTGAAGATTGCAGTAGATTTTGACTGAACAACAGGATAACACTGCTACCCATTACCATGATACATCTCTTAGATGATTCTCACAGCATCCATGGGGAGAAATTGAGTGACGCCATTATTATGCCGGCGCCACAGCTAATCTGAAACATATATTGATAATAAAATGCTCGCTAAATTTAGATTATATTAGCAATGGCTTATATAAATTTTAATTGTAGTTGATTGTAAGCTAAAATTTTACAGACATAATTTTACAGTCATATGTAGTTATTCAAAAAGTCGACCGTAACTTGTCCACTATTGAACAAATATTTCCTCTAAAGTGAATCAGAGCCTCATCAGAATACCAGTGCTACAATAGTGGGGGTCTTAATCTACCGGTATTGGAGCAACAAGCTGAGATGGGGGCTTTTCGGACAGCTACCTAATATAATAACTAGGATATTACGATTGAAAACCTATCCATTTTACATAAATATTCTTTTTTAAACTACATATTTTATTGCCTACAATAAGAAAATTTCTTAACTCTATTTGTTGTTTTTGTGTATAGTAATATTAAAAAGAGGTAAAATTTATTTGTTTGTATGTTTGTATGTAATCTCTAAAATTAATTACCAAATTCTAAAAAAAAATTCACTTATAAAAATTTACATCACTCCGCTGTCCCATTAATTATATTTATATCATGCATATTAGTCGAAATATCACAATATTTGTCTAGCAAGTCGGAAAGAAATACCTCTTAAAATAAAATCTGAAAGATATGCGGATTGTTTCTCACATGCAAATAATTCTGTTTTAAGAGAACAGAATTATTTGCATGTAACAATCCGCCTGGCCAGTGTGATATTTAAGCTAAATTTGCCTCTTTTATCTTTGAAATCCCTTGCCCAGCAGTGGGGTGTTTATAGGTTGTAATGAACTAAAAGTTTGAGTTAAAAGCTTTGATTTGTCAAACATAAGTCTGGTATTTTTATTTAGAAAAAAATGACCCTTCCTGTAAAAATTACGAACATACGTACAAAGTCGCGGACGAAAGCTATCCGGAACAAATGTATTTTTAACTTCTTTCTTACCTTTCAGACGATGGCGGTCACCAAACCAACATCCATCGGATGACCTGGCAAAGATCGATCTACAATATGCTTTCCAGTTCGCTGTCATCATTCTAGCACTTAGTACTCCAATGCTTATCGATTATGCAAGCTACATGATTTCGAGTACTTGTATATATGATATATAGATTATAAATGTACCGTAATATATTATTTATAAAACTTACGTCAAAGAGAGGCAACAAAGTACCGATTATTTTTAAAATATCGATACATCAAAATTTAAAAAATAACAGAAATCCTAATCGAACATTTTTGACGTATTTCTATTATTATAACATAGCGAAATCGTATGAATGCTGTCATGTCAACGCGATCATTAACAACGGACCTCTAAACTAAATTGTAACGTCGATGTGGAAATGGAAAACCTACAACCCATGTGCAGGAATCCATACAATGCAACAATTTCACGCGTCATAAAACATCTCTGCAGGATCCGTACGCGATGCGAGATGAGAACGAATCGCGTCCGTATCGAATAAAATAAATCGATTTAGGTGTTCTCAAAAACGATTTTGTTATGTGACGTGGGATTGAGGGGCGCTCATGACGACTTTTTTATTTCAACGAAAATATTTTCAAGAAGATTTGTGCTATTGAATATTACATAAAAACATACACTCATGCTGGTATCTTATAAGGATAGGCAGAAACCACAGTTTACCACATACTACGATCCTGATACACCTCTCTCGCCTCATGCTCAACCATACATCTTTTCATAGACTTTCATGGATCAACGGATCAAGGAATTTATATTTTTTGAAACGATTTATTGATTTAGGCTACATTTTCCTGGGCACCCTCTTCCGGTACTTCCACTCATATTTGTTCAATATATTCGTTTCATCATTCAAATCTCACTCGTCCTTTCCAAATGACCAAACCGTTGGAGCATTCCTTTCTCGATCCTTGTCACCACATCGTACTTCAACTTACAACGATCCTTTATCACACTATTCCTCAATCGAACAGTCAGAGTGACTCCACAGTTATTCCGCAGGCAACGCATTTCCACCGCATACGAAAGACTTTCGTTCTTCTTTTGCCATACCTACGATTCACTGCCGTACATAAGTATAGGTACCATCATACCATTTTAGATCGCCCAGACAAGCCTTTTATGAGACTGACTACTCATCACGGAGTGTAGGGCACCATTCACTTTATTACCCGCAGTCACTCTCCTTTCGATATCACTGTCACACCTTCCATTTCTTGAAATCATAGTTTAATATGTTATATTAAATCAATATAATACAATTGCACCACCATATCTAGCTATGAATCCTATTCATCCAATAGTTGTCTGGAAGAGATCGCTTATTGCGATGAGATCGTCCAATGTACACTTTCTCTTTCTTGTTTATAACATATTTTTTTATTAGTTTTCAATATAGAGAATTCTATTCTATAGTTTTATCCCGTCCAAACTATTGGACCGAATTCCCTATTTCAGCGGTGTTAATTCTTTAATTCCCCAGCGTGGAGTGGTCATCTCGCTGCCCCTCCGTAATCCAGTGGAGTTGTGCCAATCAGCACTCCTAGCGGAGGGACGCCTGGCCCAGAGGGACCTATGTTCGTGTGTACAGGGGGAGTCGCGCAAAATGAACGGTGAAGGGATCAAGGGAGCAATAAGGGAGCTCGTTTTAAAACCACTCTCTTGGTATGGAAAATATTCGAGTGTAGATTTGTCACAGAAAAATGTAATATCAAATGTTTTGTAATGCTTTTGCTCTGTTATTGTAAAGCTGGAATATCGCATTTGTTTAATATTTTAAATACGCCTCCTTACACAGGGGCTTTACCACGATCTCAAAGCCTGGGAAGTCTCTTGGAGATCGCAGTAGATTTTGATTGAATAATAGGGTAACGCTGATGCACATTATATATGTCATTATACCCATATACCGGAGCCACGCGCCAAAAACTCAAAAATGCTACCAGTATGGATTTCGAATTCAATATTTTCCTAAATCGGGTTTGTCAAAAACATTACGAAATATTAATTTATTAATATTGATTTACCGGGTTCGATCACGGTGCCGTATCACTGGGTTATTTTAAACCAGAGGTTCCCAGACTTCTTTTTCTCATAGACCACTATCAAAATTTAGTTGTTTCCGGTGGACCCCCTGCAGCTACATTTCTACCATATTCCCAAAACTCGACAAAAAATGTGAAGCTTAGATCTAACTATGGAAATTTGCGTACGCCAACGTAGACCCCCGTCGAGTCTCCCATGGACCCCTGGGGGTCCACCTGGTTCGCTTTGGGAACTAAGGTTTTAAACTTATGTACGGTCTACATTGTAGACATTAACCTACTCAACGAAGAAGGGAAGCTTCGTGAGGAAAGACCCGCATGGTTGTTTGAAGTCTACCAACACGCACCAAGCCAACGTGGTAGGCTAATCCCTCTTAATAAGGGAGAATCCGTACCCCTATAGTGGGGATGAATATGGGCTGGAAATAATGACTGATTTGCTTAATGGTAAAATAAATATTTATAAGGAGATTTTGTATTTGCAAAATTTAACATGCTCAGTACAGATGTACATATCTATTTCTTTCTTAATACTGATGAAAGTATTTAAATTATTTAAAACTGGAAATTTAATTAGAGTACGGATAATTCTATGCTTAAAATTATTAGTTAAATATTAGTATATTAGTTTAATGTTGTGTGTTTATTATAATAGATAAAAATTCTGAGAATCGCTTTTAAAAAACTAAAGTTATGAAACATTCAAATTTAGCTCTGAAACCAAATCGTATTAATATGAAAATAACTCTTCATCTTGTTCACCAGCCCGTGCAAGTCCACTACTGGACATGAACCTCATCCTTGAAAAGGAGGGATTTGCCAAAGTAGCTCATTACAATGTAAATATTATCATGTGAAGGTAGCTTTTGAAAACTATATTTACACTTCAAAAACTTAACTATGCTTCTAACTTTGCTTTTAGCCCAACCACACAACTTTTGTGCCACATTAAATCCATGAAAGTTCACCTACCCACCCTTTGAAGGTGCTAATTAATTGTGGAAGTGCTCAGAGACTATTCAACATAGTCCATTAAGTATGAAACCCTGGCTTAACTGTAGCTGTTGTTTTTCCATGACCCTCCCAATGAAATCCCTAAAGTCCGGCGTGGAAACCAGTCGAAACGAACTGCCCTGCCCTTTTCACATGCCTGAAGTTATGACGAAACAAGTGTTCTCTTGGAGAGATTAGAGGTCTAAGCTAAATGGTCGGTACTGGCCACAACTTTTGTTTTATTCAACGCGGCTTACCTGCTGAGAGGTGGCCTTTAATTGGATTAAAGATTGTTGATAAAGGGCTTTTAATATAGGCACCGAGGCGATCCGTAACCGTTGGCATTTCATTAAGGGATGGCTACTGATTTTCAACGTCTCGCACGCTATTGGCTGGACCTCGTGAGGCTTTTATATAAAATATCTAATTGCGTTTATGTTGGCCGCTGCTCCGCTTACGTGCACTTCTTGTCTACTCGAAAACCTTCCAAGCAATACGATTACGAAGAAATTATGGCGCACGCCATAATTTCTTCGTAATCGTATTGCTTTCCGACTTGCTAGACAAATATTGTGATAGCTCGGCTAATATACGTGATATGAATATAATTTATAGCCTATAGCACTCAGGAATAATGTAGCTTTCTACCAGTGAAATTTTTAGAATTGAATCATTAGTTCCGAAGATTCAATATCCCTCTATATACAAACTTAAAAATAAATTTTACTACTGTATAATATTAAGTATAGATTTATCATAGTAGTGGTGAGTATCTCCGCAGATCACGGGGAGACAGGGGTTCGATTCCCCGCCAGAGACCCAGGAAAGGCACTGCATGTATGTTATCATTCCCAGTCCGTTTTCGTCCCTCCCTCTATAGGGCCACGGACTTCCGCACATCGGGAGAGGATTAGGCCGTAGTCTACCACGCTTGCCTTATGCAGGTTGGTAGATTTCCTTGTATACTATAGTTTGTCACAATTGTCACAATTTACTACAATTGTCACAATATATTACAATTATCACAATGTACTACAACTGTCACAATTTATTACAATTGTCACAATATATTCCAATTATCACAATATATTATAATTGTCACAATTTACTACAATTGTCACAATATATTACAATTGTCACAATATACTACTATTGTCATAATATACTATAATAGCATAAGTGCATTGGTGCTCTACTATAAGTGCATTGGTGGTGTAATTGTTTTAGACACGGCTTACGATCGAAGGGTCGTGGGTTCGATCCCGGTCCCGTACCACTGAGTTATTATTTGTAACACATGTACGGTCTACATTGTAGACACCAATGTACTAAACGGAGAAGGAAAACTTCGTGAGGAAACATGCATGCTCAGATGGGTATCTGAAGTCTACCAACTCGCACTAGGTATACTGCGGCCTAATAACATCTGAAGATAAGATCAGTGCTGTGCGACGCATAATAGAGGAAGATAAAAGAGTGACCTACCAGCAGATGCGGGCAAGCTTGACATTAGTATGAGTCAAGTACAAAAAATATTACACGAAAATTTTGTCGTCGGGAAGCTTTGTACCAGATGGATTCCCGATGTATTGACCGAAGACCAGAAATGCCTTCGCATGGACTGGTGTCGCGAACTGTTAGACAAGGTCAACGGAGGTGACTCGAATGCTGAATTTGTCGTCGTCACAGCTAATGAAAGTTGGATATATAGCTACGAACCTGAAACCAAAAGACAATCTGCTCAGTGGGTGTTTCTTTTTGAGGATCGGCCAACTAAGGTAAAGAAAGGAGAACTCAAGAAAAAAGTTGATTGCCTCGTTCTTTGGTAGGAAAGGTCATTTCGCGACAGTTGTGCTGGAAGATAGAAGGACAGTTACTGCAGACTGGTATGTTAATTGTTGTTTGCCTGTTGTCTTGGAAAATATTCGACAGCAGCGCCCTAGAAGCAGGATTCTCCTTCACAATACGACACGACAACGCTTCAGCCCACTCCACAAAAAGAACAATTAAATATTTAACTATGGCAGATGTCGAGAGGCTGTGACTTTT
>WUAW01037759.1:1218-12953 GCA_017165845.1 Thaumetopoea pityocampa | reverse complement strand
TGGGAAAGAGGCGTGACTGTATGTATGTATGTAGTATATACTATGGTCTCAGCCTACCCGTATGGGATGTCGGCGTGAATGTACATATGTATTATATGTATGTAAAAATAAATTATAAAACAAAAACATAAAACCAACATTTTGAGAATAAAAAAAAGTAGCTGAAAGATTTGCAGAATATGAAAATCGTCGACCCAAACGTCTCTTTAATGCTCACATTCCGATTGATTTTGACCCGCGGCCAAAAAAGGTTGCGGGCCACTGGTCTATATTATAGACACCAATATACTCAACGGAAAAGGACTATTCATGAGGAAATCCGGATGTCCGGATTGGTGTGTGAGGTCTACTAACCCGCATTGGATTAATAGACTACGGTCTAATCTTCATTTTGATCAAGAGAGGTCCGTATACCTGTGGAGACGACGAATAGACGGTTAATGATAATTGTCCTGCCGTTCAAAGACAGTGTACCACCAAGCGAGAAGATATCATAGCAATCTACGAGTTTCATAAACAAGATTATGGCAAAAACATAGAATTCCTTTTTGATATCTATAGTATTATAAAATTGTTAAATGTCAAATTTTCAAAAATCAAAGATATTTAGAAACAAACTAATCAGATCGCCTAATTAAGGGCTTCTGAAACTAAATCCGTCGATGTTTCTTTGTTTGTTTGTTCGGGCTTCACTCAAAATACAGCGGGTAGATTTTGGTTAAACTATTACAGTCTTAAAGGTACTATTCCCATTTAAATACTACGAAATGTTTCATCAAAATCGGTCCAATAAAATTGAAGATACAGCTTGATCCTTGCTTTAGTAGCCGACGTTAAGGTACGAGAGCTCAAGTAAACGTGGTACAAGACTTTTTATATAAATCTATGATTGTGTCGGGATTTCACATGTAGTGTAAAACCCGACATTTGTGCAGGCGAAGCCGCGGGCAAAAGCTAGTCTTAAATAAAATTGATGTCTCCTCAAATAAATTATAATATATTTGCAACACATCAATTGAATACTCAATTTATCAGTCTCCATTTACATTTAAATGTAATTTTTGTATGATCAAAAGATCCCGTTAACATATTTATATTACCTTAGACGTAACAACACAAAGTGCCCGCATATCTCAAAGTTGTCAACCAATTTATTTTAATGGGTCTCTAAAATTGCAAAGCGTGATTATATCAATTTATTTTATTTTTATTTGCAAAACAACACGTATTCCGTTTTCGTATTTATCAAAACAGCGAAGTACCTAGATATAGACAGCGAAGTACCTAGATATAGTCAGCGGAGTACCTAGATATAGACAGCGAAGTACTTAGATATAGACAGCGAAGTACCTAGATATAGTCAGCGAAGTACTTAGATATAGACAGCGAAGTGATGATTTTTACTGTTTTCATGGTTTTCTTAACTTCTAAATAAGAGGTTTTTTTTGCTACGTTTTTTTTGATTTTGGTTAAATCCTTGCTTAGCTAATATTGAATTTCAAAAAATCGTAACTGTAATGAACTCATAGTTAACACCCTTTGGTTTAGTAACACAATACTACTTTGGGTATTAGTGTCTTAAATTGAATGTTTCCTATAATCCAAGTATCAAGCAAATAAATAAGTCATTTCATAATAGTTATATAATCACTAGCTTTTGTTCGCGGCTCCGCCCGCGTGTTTGTTGGTTTTCTGCTACATGGGAAAACCCGAAACATATATATTTATATAAGAAGCCTAGAACCACTTTTGCTTGAGCTCTCGTTACTTAACGGCGGCTTCTAAAACAGGGATCAAGCTGTATAGTCTTTTCTACTAGACCGATTTTCATGAAATTTATCAGTCATTTAAGTCGGAATTTAAGTCGCATTATTTAAGTCGGAATAATATCTTTAAGTCTTTAATGGTTGGACCAAAATCTATTGGCTGTTTCTTGCGTGAATCACGAACAAACAAACATTGACGAATATGGTTTCAGAAGAAACCTTTAATAAGTCGATCTGAGTAGTTTCTTTTAAGTATCTTGTCCATATCTCAATTAACTACCGAGATATGAGTCATTGGTGCCGATTCTGTTCTAACAGAACTTAACTAAATTTGATCCCTCCTTATCTTTTTCTATTGTCAAATGCCAAAATGAGATAGCAACAATTTTGGCGCTGTCAGTTTCGTTTAGGAACGTCAAAATTAAAAGATTTAGGCGTGATTTTGGAATACACGGACTAAAGATATGCAAAAAAAGGCAAAATTTTTTGAACCGTTTGACACAAACGTAGGTCGGTACTCGCTATAAATGTTTGCTATCTCGTTTTAGCGTTTGGTATTAGAAAAAGTGAGAAAGATGACATTAGAAAGATGATTTATTATTTGTAATTTATGTACGGTCTATATTGTAGACACCAATGTACTTAACGGAGAAGGAAAACTTCGTGAGGAAATCTGCATGCCCGCGCATGGGTGTGTGAAGTCTACCAACCCGCACTAGGCCAGCGCGGTAGACTACGGCCTAGTCCCCCTCCTGAACAGGAGAGGTCCGTGCCCCTGTAGTGGAGACTATATGGACTGGGGATGATGATGATGATGATTAGAAAAAGATAGAGAGGGACAAAATTTAGTTCTTTACAACAGAATCGGCACCATTATATAATATAATCGAAATGCAATCGTTGCTCGATTAACGCTTTTAATGGTTTGTATGTTTACATTTTCTCGTGTGGCTACTTTTTGCATAAATAACCCTAATTATTTTAAAATAAACCATTAATTCGTATAAACAAATCCCGAATTTGTGAGCAAGTAATGCGGCCATTCAATAGCATTTAACCTACATTCGCAGCAATCAATCACTCGCGCGTCTGTTCTAGTCGATATTAGGAGATATTCATTCGTTATACATACAAGCCTAGCGCGTCTGTTGCCCCCAATACCGGAATGTATTACACATCTCGTGTTTACTTAATATTTGATACGGCCCGGCCGCCGATACAATTATAAGGCAATTCAGATCTCTGTAAACGTCATTAGCCCAATTACGCTTATAGATGGTGAAGGCTTTAAAATTGTTTGCGATAAACATAACGTCAGTCCATTTAATGTCACACAGCAGGAAAAGGGTCTCCTCTCAGAATTGGAAGGGCTAGTCTGCAGTTCATCACCCTGGCCTAATGCGGATCGGCAGACTTCAACGCTTTCAAGAAAATCTTTTAGTAACAGAGGTTTTCTCAAGATGTCTTCCTTAGTTTGAAGCGAGTGAGAAATAATTACTCTTTACGGCCAAATATTGCATTGCCTACTTTGTTTATCATTGTCGCCGATAGATGTCGCTGTCTCAATAATGGTAAATACTGGATGGCGGTTTTATGATTTTTGTCGTGATAATATATATGATGTTATTGAGAATTGAGAGTTGTTGTTGTTGTTGTTATTGATCAACGGATATACATACATACATGTGTGTAAGAGTACAAAATAGATCAAATTAGCACAACTGTTAAGGTTTTTTATTTACACCTAATCAGTAGTACAGTCCACCATATTATTAATACGTACATTATTTCGAAAAGTTAGAGGTGCGCGATGCTTGGCCTGCTTATAGGGGGCCTCATTGATACAACATACATAAATACCAATAGGGGTTTACGAAACGAAATATTGGGGATAGCCAATGAGATAATCGAACTCAAACTCGATGCATGGCAGTGATGACGAAGCCAATGACTCGACCGTTAACTATATTCTCATTAGTTAACAGTCGAGTCATTGGCTTGGTTAAGCAATTTTACAAATTTCGCTAAACCAGAACATAACTGATACATATTTTTTGGTTCCCTTATCATTGTCCCGCCGTAGCTGATGATCTCTTATTATTGGACAGGGGACGTAGTTGTCTATCTGCCATCTAGCATTATACACGGCAGAGGAAACTGTGGAACACTGATTCGTCCGTTTTAACAATGTAAATGGTGATTGATACAAATGTTTTATATTCCTTTTTGAGATAATAAACAATATATTAGAGGAAAGTAATTTGATGGGTAAGTCTAATAAGAAAGCTCAAGGTCGCGTAGCGAGCAATGGAAAGAGCTATGCTCGGATTTTCCTGCGAGACAGGATCCGTAATGAGATAATCCGCAGGAGAACTAGAGTCGCCGACGTAGCTCATATGAGGGCAAAATTGAAGTGGCAGTGGGCGGGCTACGTGCCCTGCCGACTAACCGACTAACCGATGGTCGTTGGGGTCTCAAAGTGCTGGAGTGGTGACCCCGAACTGGAAAGCGTAATTTGGGTAGACTCTCGACTAGGTGCAATCGATGGATGCAAGCGGGTCATAGACGTTCAGTATGGCGATCATTAGAGGAGGCATTCCCAGCAGTGGAAGTCTGTGGGCTAATACGATGATGATAAATCTGATAGGTAAAATGTATTCAATAGCTTACCTTTTTGTAAGCTATAACATACATCTTGGCAGTTACGATTTTCAATTCAATTCAATTCATTTATTATTTGCTTGACATAGGTAGTAAGAACAAGATGGATTTTGTTTTAAAGTTTGCTACGTTATGCCAACATGCAGTGGCGTACAAATATTTTCAAACATTATTAAATACAACATTATAAAATTATTATGTTACTATTACCAAAATTACACATATTTACATCAGACCCACATTGCCTGTCAGCTCCATTGCCATTTTATTATGGTAATAGTCTTGTACTCAGTAAGATTTCCCATCGGTAATATTTCAGAGGGCATCCGACATTTTTCAAATGATACAATTATTGGGGAACCTACTCAGTTGTACATTAAACTCCCTTAGGGATGAACTCAAAAATCCTTTTAAGAAAGGATTTTTGATGCTCAATTACTTTTTAATCAAGAAACCTTATCCAAATTTCATTTTTCTTTATTTTAGAAGCATGAAATGTTGCATGTATAACTAGACTCTAGATGAGATTAGGATGTGCGTTGTCTATAAGTTAGATAGTATTTTATTCATCAGATTGATAGAAGATGCGCACAAGATTATGGATTTTTATATATCAGGCATAAGCCTGATATAAATCCAGCAGTGGACTACAGACTGGACATTTTTTACAAGGGTCATACAGTCTTTCGGAGAGACGTGTTCTATTACAAAATGTGACGAATAATTCTGTACTTAATGTTCTATGTTTAATTCAAGTACCAGAATATGGTGAAAAATTAACTGCATCTTGAATGAGTGTCGATTGTATTTTAATTAGATAAGCAGATTTATTTATTTATACTTCATACATTAATGACATATAGACAGACTTAATGCCTAAAGTACCTTTAGATGGTACTAACATTACGTAAGGTAGGTGAAGTATCTGATGTAGAATAAAGGAATATGAAACAAATGTTTTTCTAAAGCTACATTAAAGATAGGATGATATTGATAAGTACGCGATGCCTGGATCGGAAGTTTAGTTATCCGATAGATTACCTTTTTTTGATGTAGAGAAAGACTTATTAAGGACTGTCGCAAGTCGTAGGGGTGACTTCAGGACAGTATCAGACTCCTACTGATTAAAAACTATATGATGGCTTCCATTAACACATAAGAGCTTTATACATACAAACACTCACGTCTGTATCCTACATGAGTAGGCAGAGACCACAGACTGTGGCTTAAGTGGCGAACATATCACGATCCTGACACACCTCTCACGCCATATCCACATTGATACACTTTTTTCATACACATTCGTCAATTAAGGGTGCTACGAACTTGACTTTTTTGAAGCGAGTTGTTGATTGGATCAGGGCAGAACTCACATTTGCCTGGTATATTCGTTTTGTCATTCGAATCTCACTCATCCTTTCTAAATGACCAATCGATTGGAGCATTCATTTCTCGATTCTTGTCACCACATCACGCTTGAACTTACACCGATCCTTTATCACGCTTTAAAATTTCTATAGCATGACCTAGTATGATGTTCTCTTATATCTCGCTCTTCCAAGCATTCCCCGAAAACACACTACCTCAACAACACACCAGGTCGATCTACTCATGCCGACAGAAACGTCGTATCTCTTATAGAGACTCTCTTTTAAATGTGCTAATTTATTGACAAAGTGTTCGTTCAACGTATCCACTTACTTTATTTGGAGGATAAAAACCCATTTAAGGACAGATAAGAGGGCAACTCTTATCTTGGCAATTTAATCAATTCGGCTCACATCCACCCAATGGCCGCCTTAATGATATTTCTTAGTAACTTGTTCTTGATATAATATACGGTGGTAACGTACAAAATTCAATAGCCAGTGATAACGTACAGAATTCAATATCTATTAGGGTCCCACTTACAAAGTTAGTATAATATATATTCACGTCAAAATCCGTTAGTATAAAGACCGAAATATACGAACGCTTCTCTAATATTTAAGCCTTTCTCCATGAGAAAGATTAGCTGTGTGTGTGTGTGCTCGCTTGCATATTCCGATGTTCAAAGGTAAAATAATTTTGTAGAAATATAT
This sequence comes from Thaumetopoea pityocampa, assembly GCA_017165845.1. Taxonomy (NCBI): domain Eukaryota; kingdom Metazoa; phylum Arthropoda; class Insecta; order Lepidoptera; family Notodontidae; genus Thaumetopoea; species Thaumetopoea pityocampa. The sequence goes on along the minus strand of WUAW01037759.1, from coordinate 6,445 downwards.
CTCGGCTTCTTTCACTAGAGCGTTATCTCGACTTAACGTCTGCTATTATCGTGGGCTGAGATTATCGGCTACCGTTAGACAGAATTATTTTTAATATTAGCTTTTGCACGTGGCTCCGTTCACGTGAATGTCGGTTTTTCGCTACACGGAAAATCCCAAAACAGTCATAGATTTATATAAAAAATGTCTTAAACTAGTTTTACTTCAGCTCTCGTACCTTAACGGCGGCTACTAAAACAAGGATCAAGCTGTATCTTCAATTCTACAGGACCGATTTTGATGAAACATGCGGCAGTATTTAAGTTAGAATATTACCTTCAAGACTGTAATAGTTTAATTAAAATCTACCTGCTAATTTTTGCGTGAAGCCCGAACAAATAAACAAATATCGACGGATTTGGTTTCAGAAGCTCTTAATTTTTAGATCTGAGTAGTTTGTTTTTAAATACTTTTGAGTTTTGAAAATTTGATATTTAAAAACTTCATAATATATGTAATATATAGTATAGATGACGCCATTATGAATTCTAATAGTAATTATTCCGGAATTTTCCATTTAGTGGCCGAAACTTGGTAATATGTAAATCGCCACTGACTGAAAACTCTATTTATGATAGATAATTAAAATGCAAAACAGGCCTTCCAAGTTGTTTCCCAACATTATTTTCAAATGATATTGAGAGACGGTCAAAAAATTTTAAGTTTTATACTAAGTGAAAAATTAATAAAAAATTACCAGCTACCCATAAAAATGACGACATTATATATTAGATATTGTAGCGTTTGAAATGTTTGAACACTTACATGAAGCGCTTTAATAAGGATTGGTAAGAGGGATTTATGATGGCAGTTTCATAGCTATGCATCCTAACATATTTTTTTTAGGTTGATTTAGAATTCCTTTATACTTTATTTATCGAATTGAGAACATGTTTTATGTAAAAGGAACGAGTGTGCTTTATTTGAGAGTAAGTGAAAGGTAGAAGCCTCCTGCGAACGGATATAGGAAACCTAACATATTACGTAATAACAACAGATCGTGACTTGATCAATAATCTACAATATTCAGATGAGATGTTAACGACTAAAATAACTCCGTCGGGATAACGACCTAATGGGTATTTCGCCGGCACTAAAAGTATCCATTACGTTTTATATAGAACACCCCACGAATATTCCCACCTCGATGGAGTGCGCTTAACTAATTAATTAAAAGATACTCTCCCTTGCCTGTACATTATCATAAAACATAATTAAGTTATATATATATTTTCACATTTTCAAATTAATTTGATTATTAATTATTTCGATATGATGATGGTTCGCGAAAATCTTAAAAATAATATAAAATATTTTCTGTTTGTTAAACTGAAATGTATGTACGGAGTATTTTTTTTTCTTTTGCCATTAATAATTTGATCATAATCAAGCTGTGGAAGTTTTTTTTTTAAAAGACACCTCCCGCATATTGGGATTAATTCCTGTGTCGCGGGGACTTTACAAACATTCAAATAACGGGAACACAGAACACCCAGACTCGGAACAACAATTTGTGGTTCACACAAAGTTGTTGTCCCGTGTGGGGATCGAAACCACAACACTCGACAGAGCAGTGGACACTTAAACCACTCCGCCATCCGTGCAGTCAAGTTCGCTGCTAGATGTGGGCGATCTCTTTGTAAAGGGTGGATCTGCCATAACCTCCACGCTTTGCAGGCGTACTGGAGGTCGCAGCAGATCTTGATCAACCGTTGCTGCCTATTCTCCTATTATCCCTTAGCTGGTTCTTCGATAATACTCCTTATACATTTAAATATACTCACAGATTGTCCGCACTTTACGAGGTCCTAGTAAATGAAAAAAAAAATAACGTGGCTGTTCTTCTTCTATTTTTTTATAGTGGCAATCGAATTCAGATTTGCGCTATTTCTGCCAGTGCTAGTATATTGTAAATTTTTTCAAGTTATACAATATTTCTTTAAATTGACAAGAAACCACTGGTGTGTCATATTTTATTAATTTTAAAGAGTTAATCCGACGAATACTATGTTGACTAGGCGAAATTTTCCATAGGTTTATTGCTTAGAATAAACAAGGTCATATTTTATTGTTATCCATAGTTTTAATAGAATGTTTCGATGGTGCTAATTCTGATGTAAGAGAACTTAACAAAATTTAGTCTCTGTCCATCTTTTTCTAATGTGAAACCCCAAAACGAGATAGCAAACATTTATAGCGAGTACTTACTTACATTTCTGTTAAATGGTTAAAAAAAATGTTGCGTTTTTGCGTATCTTTAATCTGTATGTTCCGAGGTTGCGTCTAAATCTTTAAACTTTGACGTGCTTAAGCGAAAATGACCGCGCCAATATTGTTCGATCTCGTTTTGGAGTTTGACATTAGAAAAAGATAGGGAGAGACTAAATTTAGTTAAGTTCTGTTATCACAGATTTACCACCAATATCGTTCAGGAGTATTGTCGACTGACCGACCGAAGCTGCGGCCAACTAGTACTTAAATATCGTGGTACAGTTTTAGTGTGCATGNAACCCCAAAACGAGATAGCAAACATTTATAGCGAGTACTTACTTACATTTCTGTTAAATGGTTAAAAAAAAATGTTGCGTTTTTGCGTATCTTTAATCTGTATGTTCCGAGGTTGCGTCTAAATCTTTAAACTTTGACGTGCTTAAGCGAAAATGACCGCGCCAATATTGTTCGATCTCGTTTTGGAGTTTGACATTAGAAAAAGATAGGGAGAGACTAAATTTAGTTAAGTTCTGTTATCACAGATTTACCACCAATATCGTTCAGGAGTATTGTCGACTGACCGACCGAAGCTGCGGCCAACTAGTACTTAAATATCGTGGTACAGTTTTAGTGTGCATACTTCATGTAAAGTGGTACATTATAACAAAATAAAAATACTTTAATATATACATATTCACACATACATAATACTCGTATGTACCCATATAATAAGATTCAAAAAATATTACACAATATATCGACATTTCCATGCGATAACATCGTGTATTGAGTTATATAGTTCTTGTTAACTAAAAAAAAATTATCTAAGATTTCTGACCAGTCCACGTAACTCTGAGCGTGTTTATATTGAAATATGCAGAAGTCAAAGTTATATAACCCACGGACGTCCACGACTGGACATAGGCCTCCTCCTATGATCGCCACATCGAGCGGCTATGAGCCGTACGCATCCACCGATTGCCAACGACTTCCACTAGGTCATCGGTCCAATTAGTCGGGGGTCTACTTGCATTACGCTTTCCGGTTCGCCACTCCAGCAGGTTAGGATCCCGACGTCTATCGCTGCAATTTTAAAACGATAAACAGAAGTAGGTAGAAACTATTCTACTTTGAACTTTTGAACTTATTTTGGTTGTTTAATCATCGTTATCATCATTATCAGCCGGTGGCAGTCCACTGCTGGTCGTAGGCCGTTCCCAAGGCGCGCCACTTAGTACGGTCTTCGGCTGCACGCATCTAATAGCTACCAGCCACTTTCCGCAGATCATTGCTCCATCTAGTTTTATTCATCATCATCATATCAGCCCATAGGCTTCCACTACTGAACATTGGCCTCCTCTAATGATCGCTACGATGAGCGGCTGTGAGCCGCCTGCATCCACCGGTTGCCCGCGACCTTCACCAGGTCATCGGTCCACCTAGTCGGGGGTGTACCCGCATTACGCTTCCCGGTTCAAGGTCGCCATTCCAAAACTTTAATCCCTGTACAGCTATTCCCTCGCTAGCTCAACGCGAAGCCCTTTGAAAGACGCAAATGTTGTAAGAGTAGCAACTAATATTGTGTCTGAGCGCCGCTTCGCGACAGAAATCATTTTACTTATTCTGTTGTGAAAGTTTTATTGTTATACAATATTTTCTTTCGCTTCGAAAGGGCTGTCGGTAATATTCGTGCGTTTGTCAATAGATCAACGCGTGTGTGGGAATAATGTTGAGGCGTGTCTCCAACTTACGTCTTTTGCAGTAAAGTATAGACTAATGGCCTACAACAAATGATTGTCACTAGAAAATATATTTTATTATCGATAAAATTTTTTAGTTTGTTACATACACACAGTCACGCTTTTATCTGGCTCTTCGGCGGGGAAACGAACCCCGGTCTGCGGCGTGTCAGGCATGGATACTGACTACTACACTACCGAAAAGTTGAGGTAGGTAGAGATCACTTCTTTCCACTTGCTGCGGTCGTTTGATATAGCAAAGTGGCTATTCGTAGCCCACTTTACGTCTTCGCAGGAGAGGAAACGTGTTGAGTAGAGTGGACCGCGACGCCGCCATTTTCAAGGTTCAAAAGCGTTAAATTTCCTCATTGCGTTCCCCGTTGTCTAGGTGTTCGTCAAAGAGGTATCATGTATGAATTCGGATGGAATAAAAACCGCGATTCATCAGAAAACATCACTGTGGTCCATTGGCGATCATCCCAATCCAAATCTTCCCTGGTCTATTGAAGTCTGCGTCCGCGATGGCCTTTTGATCCACAACGACGGGACTGAGGGCCAACTTCATGCAACCTATTCCTCACATTTTGATCGCTTACTGTTAAGCTATGTTCCTCCTGCAGCCTTAAAACCAATTGCAACTTCTTCTTCTCGCAAATAATTCTAAAAAAAAAAACTGTCTTGCTTGGAGAAGCTAACTCGATTACTGCCTTGATATCGCTCAGCCACCTCGCCTGTTAGCCGATAACGAGACCACAAGCTAGATATTACGCTTTGTACAGTGCCAAGCCTATCCGTAACATTCCTTTGAATAGAAACAATTAATTTAAATAACTATTTTTTTTAAAGAAATCTTTTTTTGAAGTAAAAACTAATGAAAAACGTGAAAACGCAGAACATTAATTAAGAAGTTCGATTAAATAAAATTTTCCCGCCGTTGATAATCTTTTTTTTTTAAATTTGAATTTGGAATACAGAACACAAATATGCCAGCAATAATTTGACATTAACAACTCTTTCTCGATTAAATAAAATTTTCCCGCCGTTGATAATCTTTTTTTTTAAATTTGAATTTGGAATACAGAACACAAATATGCCAGCAATAATTTGACATTAACAACTCTTTCATAAGTTGATACTCTTGAAGGTATACCTACCAATAAATATAAAATAGCTCTAGACAGTTTTGAGGTGTGTACTTCACGAATATCTAACCCCAGAACATTATACTCCATAGTAAA
>WUAW01037758.1:1491-16236 GCA_017165845.1 Thaumetopoea pityocampa | reverse complement strand
CTGCCTCTCTCAGCAGGTCATCGCGAGTTATTTGGCACGCCCACCATTATATATATAAGTATCTTTTATTTTTTAATATAATTAGTAATGTATATAATAATAAATATATTTAAAATAACAAATAATTTAAAAATACATAATCTATACGCTAGTATACGGATTCCTTTTCACAATTTTCTGATATTTCATTTTCATCGAACAATCTAACGAATAGTAGCTATTTTGTAGCCAGATAATTAAAAAACAAGCAGTATTTGCAGAACTGTTGTTGTTTGTAACAAACTTCCCTATTCAACTATGAGAGAAGTAAACATAGTTTTTCATCCGCATTTTTCGTGTACAGTTTTTTTAAACTATTATTTTTACACGCTTTATATTAGCTTGACTTGTATCTATCTATCTATGTAACGGAATCTTTGGACCTGATTTTCACCCACTTAAAACCATCGGATCGACTTGAAACCTTGTATACTTCTAAAGGACCGATGACAGTACAATAATTTCACAAACTTTTTCAAAGATCCTGGCCAGGCCTATCAGGATATTAAAAAAAACCGAACTAAAAAATGAAAAATAAATAATAGTTTAAAAAAACTAAAAGAACACGCTTTATAAGAAAACCGAACTAAAAAAAAATAATTTTACAATCAAAAGCGTGGGCTGTATCAATTAATATATTTGATAATAAACAGATATTGCCAAAGTAAAGTCTCCAAGAAGAAAACGTAAGTAATAAAAAGTACCCCACGCTTTTGGTTGTAAAATTATTTTTTTTCAGTTCGGTTTTCTTATAAGCGTGTTCTTTTAGTTTTTTAAACTATTATTTGTGAGCGATAAGGCCGCCCAATGTAACACCTTTCGTATTTTTTTCTTTTGTTATTGTTTTTGGTGTGTTTATAAAGAGTTATATATCTATCCATCTATATGTATACCCAACCATCCCTATTATTTTCGGGTGGAAATTTTGAAAGAAAATATGGATGACAGTCTAATTTCATTGTGAATCCCTGCTAAAAATGAAAACAAACAGAACATATTAACTGCCACACTATTATGGTAATCTATACTATTATGAAATTGAAAAAAGTCATTGATAATAATAATAATAATATTCTGGACACTTTTTCACACACATCGATCTAGTCCCAAACTAGGATTCCCTGTATCTTAGGTACTAGACAACGATATACGTACTTATATAGATAAATACTATACATAAATAGATAAATACATCCATAACTCGGATCAAGCATTTGTGCTCATCACACAAATGTCTGACCCTACCAGGATTCGAATCCGGGACTCATTGACACAGAAAGCAGGGTCACTGCCCACTGCACCAATCAGTCGTCAATCATTGTCTGTATATTAAGAATATTTTAAAAATCTGACTCAAAACGACTAATTAAGGGCTTCTGAAATCGAAATAATTTTTTCCTTTTTTATTTTTCTTGCCTACGCTTCTATTTATTTGTTCAAGTTTCGCCTAAAAATCTGTAAGTTGATCTCGATCATACTATTACAATCTTAAAAGTACTGTTCCAACTTAAATACTGCGGCATGTTTCATCAAAATTGGTCAAGTAGGACTGAAGATACAACCTGATCTCAGTTTTAGTAGCCGCCAGTATAGTACGGGAGCTCAAGTAAAAAAATATTGGACATTTTTTTTTAATCTATCCAGGATTATCCAATTAGCACGAAACCTGAAATTGACGCGGACGGAGCTGCGAATGTATCTTAGTATGCAATATCATTTAGGTATTCTTTGATGTTAGCGCCCTCTCTATATGTTAACACACTATAACCGGGGCGGGTAAAATGCCTGTCTCGAGAACTGTTGTCTGTTAGCGGGCCGGCTACTTTTATCAATTTGAATATCCTCGTAGTGCATTAAAAAGTATAAGTTATCGCGATTTTATCAAATTTTATTGAAAATATGTCAATGTACAGATTAGATTTCAAATGCACAATTTTTTGCGAATTTCGCCGCCTATCCATATCAGTTTGATCTATTTGGCTTCCCGTCCAAAATGTGTTAGGAGTGTTTACATACAAAAAAAGGCATCCCGGAGCAGAAAAACTGGTATTGACTTATTCAAGTAATAGAGTGCCATAGTATCTTATACATTCTTACACTTATCTTTAATTTTGATGAATCTCCTTCCTGACACGCTATCTTATACGCTCTCACACTTATCTTTAATTTTGATAACTCCTCGTATTAAATGTCTTTTTATATAATTCGATCGCTAGAGGAAGGAAGAACTCGTAGTTAATCCGTAGGCGGCATTCGAGCCGATCTCTGAGTTAAACAACGCTTATCACGACCGCGCGTTAGATGAATTAACTAATCTAACATTTTGTTCACAAGTAATCCCCCCCGTGCTTCGGAGAGCACGTAAAACATGGCTTCCTTGTTAAAATGGAGGGATTTGCCATAATGTTCACACTGTGCAGGCGTCTTGGAGTTCGCAATAGATTTTTATCAACTATTCATTTCTAATTTCGCGACTGAAGAGGAAATCAAATACGTGTTTTTTCCTTCTTACGCCCTTATGCTTTGGTAGTATCTGTGAGGTTGGAGTCAAATCAGCCAAATACATGTTTGCCCAAGTTTGAAAAAATATCTACCTTGTTTGCCTAAGTAGAAGCAATATTTATAACTGTTCAATTTGTCCTTTATCGTCCTCCCCTACCGATTTTCATTTCATTACCTCAGGGCACTTTTTAATCGGCCGGTCACTAACTGCACTGCAATCAACAAACTATGAAGACAATAGGCCAAACGTCTTCAACGATTCGCCAGGATGGAGCAAATAAGTGAACATTTCTGGAAAAGGTGGCAAAGGGATTACCTAGCTGAACTACAGCAGAGGACAAAATGGCGCACAAATATCACGAAACTTATCATCGGCGACTTGGTTCTGATGCATGAGGAGAATCTGCCTCCACTTTGCTGGCGTACTGGTCGGGTCACTCGTCTTTTCCCTGGTCCCGATGGAATATCCAGCGAATAATATACAAAACGCCCATGGAACCTACCGAAGACCGCTAGTTCGGCTTTGTCCGCTACCAGTAATCGATCATCTCATCGAAGGTTAAAGGTTGATCTTTAACAGCGAGGAAGATGTTTGAGCTCCTGATAGAATCTTCATTATAATCAACGCATATCATTTAATCACAATCATATTTTCTAAGCTAACATTATATTTTTATTATTACTTTCTGACTACCGTCAGCTAGTCATACAATTGTATTCATTAAAACTAAATTAGAGTAAAATAATACCCGCTCTAAATGATATGAAAAATTAAATTTCCAAATGGAAGCCATTTTGACTACTGCGCGAAAGAACGTTAGTTAATTGAGCAATAAAAATAATGACCCCTTTTAACTTGATTTTAGAGGTTATAGTCGGTAAAATATTCGTTTCGGTAACAGGTTAAATCAGGATTTAGTTAAACTATAAGGTAGTGGAATTGTATTGCATGCTACGGCTAATAGTCATTATTACAATCGGCCCTTGAAAATCCACTCTCAGACAAGAGCCTGCTCTTCAAAAAAGGGTGATTTGCTATATGCTCCACGATTAACACGCGTCTTGGAGATCGCTGAAGATTTAGGTTGAATAACGGGATATCGTTAGTGTCCTCTAATATTACATCATATTATTTATTACATATAATAAGATTACAAAGTCTATTAAAATTAATTTAGTGAGACTATTCGACATTAGTTTACGTCTAACCCTAAATGTTAGCGTTACCGTGGCGAGGTCAAATAAATACCGTCTTAAAATATATCCATCTCTCTCTCTCTCGCGCATTCTCATTAATAATACAATATATTAATCTATACTATTATAAAATTGTTAAATGTCAAATTTTCAAAAATCGAAGATATTTAAGAACAAACTACTCAGATCGACTAATTAAAGGATTCCGAAATAAAATCCGTCGATGTTTGTTTGTTTGTGTTTGTTAGGGCTTTACGCAAAAACTAGTGGGTAGATTTTGATCAAACTATTATACTCTTAAAGGTAACTATATTATACTCTATTATGTTCCGACTTAAATACTGCGGCATATTTCATCAAAATCGGTCCAGTAGAAATGAAGATACAGCGTTTTATATAAATCTATTATTATCACCGTTTTAGTAGCCGCCGTTAAGGTACGAGAGATCAAGTAAAATTGGTTCTAAGGCTTTTTATATAAATCTGTGATTGCGACGGGATTTCTTGTGTAGCGGAAAACCGACATTAATGCGGGCGACGCCGCGGGCAAAAGCTACTAAATTCATATAATCATATCTGTAATGATGCATCGTTCGCGTAATTCCGCGCAGACCATTTACCTCTCATACCTCATAACTCGGAAACCTTCTCGGGATCCTTGAATTTTTTTATTTTATTTATTCATAACAATTACATTAAAAGCACACACTTAACATATTCATCTGCCAAACTGCGCGGCAGTTTGTCGGCAGTAGTTCTCGTGCAGTAGATTACATATTATCGCGTGAGCTATAACAAGTAAGCAGGACAAAACTATCACATATAATGTAGGGCACGTGTGGCACGGTATTTGATGTTGGCACTATGGACATAATGACAGGTAGTGTTTTTTCAATATTTTTTTTACTGGTTTTTTGACTTTACATTCGACAGTAGATCTGGTGGCAATTCATTTATAAACCGTGGAACAATGTACTTTCTAGTTCTACTGCCATAATAATTACATTTATTTGATGTTTCCGGTAATTTTCTTCGCGCCAAACGGGTTGGGTAGGTATTAATTAATTAATTTAATAAAAAAAAAGTCTTTTCAATATTATATATTCTCTTTTTTAACCGATTCCAATGAAACATAGTTTAAATCCTATTCTAAACTGTAAGCAATTTACTCGTATAGGCGAAAACCCCGTCAAAATCCGTTCTTTGGTTTTCGTATGATCTTATTTCAATGAAACAGACTCACTGTATACCTATGTCTATCTGACAGACAGATAAAAATTTAAAAATATTGATAATGAGAGTGTATGAATGTAAAATTTTCGAAAAATATTCAATGTTCAGATGTGACTCAGTTACAATTTTATTATACCACATAATATTGTTTCCCTCTTTGGTCGCTTGTTTGTTAGTTTTCTGTTCTATATTTTATATATTACTGTGTTGTTTCTCGTTCGTGGAACACAGACCGATAATGGTTACCTTCTTTCCTTCGTCTTGTTTGTAATAATATTTACCACCCTCACAATGTGGTCCGTTCTATATTTATCATTTAAAACACACCCAATTCTTTTATTAATGAAACCTTACAGCGTTTTAATTAATTATTTTTATCTAAATTATGTTTATAAAAGTGGGGGAGTCGTTCATCCTCACTGGACGACTTTTCATCAGCACGCTCTTAATCCGGGTGCAGCGTTCCTTGTGTCTGAATTCCCGGGTACTTCGTAAGGGCTTACATTCTTCGAGCTTACTTAGTACGCGTTTAGTTTCTACAGATTTACTTCCTACGAAGAACACACCATATCTTGTGTGGGGTACCTAGCGCTACCCTTCTATGAGAGGTCACACACACACACACACGCACACACAAAGTGTGTTGTTATTTATAAAACCCCGACACGAATAACTTCTAAAAATTATACAAATAATATGTATTTGTTGGCCCTTTAACTTTATTATAAGCACCCAGTATTTTGATCCAGCAGTCGTCGCGTCGGGGTACCACTAAGTAAATAAAATGAAACCTTTACTAATTTTGAACTGCAAATGCGGCATGTGTAAGCCTAGAAGAGAGAACTGCAAACTGAAGAGGCTTATGAATTATGCCGAGCAAAAATAATCATAAAATTATTCTTTAGCGGTCCCCCGTCGCGACGACTCCTGGGTCATAATACTGGGTACTTATAATAAAATTACAGGGTCAACAAACACATATTATTTATTTTCTTTTTAGAAGCATTTGTTTGTGTTCTTATTTTTTAATTTTTTTAAATATATTTAATCTTTTATTTTCTTTCTTTTATCCTATTGTTACAAAACCTGAATCTAATTATACAGAAAAAAAAACTTCAAATGAACTAAAGCCGTGAAGAAGCAACTGAATCTTTTTCTTTTATTATTAATAAAACGAAGGTAATTAATTCACCAATATAAAGTATGCCATATTTTGACTTATTTTGGGTATTATATTCCAGCCGTGTCAGTTTGAGCGTTAAGATCTAGTAAAACCCAACCTCGATGAATAAAAATTAGTCCCTAAAATGCAAAAGTAGGTACTGAAACCTCGTGATTACAAACTGTGAGCCTTTTCATTCCTCAAACGAAATGAGGGTAGTTAACTGTTGCAATAAAATGTATATGACCGTACTCGACCCGTAACTCCGCAGTGACGATGCGATGATGATCATTATTATTATTAATAATATGTTTGTGTTTATAATATATTATCACTATTGAGTTTAAAAAAAATGATCATTGGTATAGGCTTGAAAAGCCGGATATATCAAGATAACAGGCAGCAAGCAGCGTTGTCCTGTTATTCAATTAAAATCTACTGCGATCTCCAAGAAAAGCATCTAGCGGGGAGATCATGGCTAACCCCCCCTTTTTAAGAAGAGGCCCAGGTACGGCCATAATGTACCCATGTACCCATGTACGACCATTAATGTTTCAAGATCTAATGACAATGATACCTTTACAAAAGTAAGAAACAGATTTTTCAAGTAATATTCATCAGGATCATCCCCAATCATTATTCGTCCCCACTACACGGGCATGGACCTCCCCTAATCAGAAGTGGGATCAGGCCATAGTCTACCACGCCGAATTAGTGCGAGTAAGTCTTGCTCATGAAGTTTTACTTTTTCGTTATGCATTGGTATCTACAATGTACATCGTATTTGAATTAGAAATAACTCAGTGGTACGGAGCCGTGATCGAACCTGCGACCTTTCGATCGCAAGCTGTATCTGGCTCCACTAGATTACCGATGTACATATAATATTAGCAACGTACAAAAACCTCCTGCATATTATTGGATTAATTTTGTTCTCCATTCTAAGAGAATTTATCATAATTCTCATAATCTCCTTGCCTGGGCTAATGTCGTGGGAGTAGCAATATGTATTTGTTGAATTGTCAGATAACGCTGTTACCAACTACTGTGGGGTATCCTCTTAACTCGTTCTCCCAACACCCACGATGACAGATGGTGTGACGCTAATATCTATTATTCGGGCGCCAAACGGCAGAATATCTGCATAATTCCTACTAAATATTTCTAACAACCCAGCCCAATACTTTAAGTGTATTTTTTTTAAATTTAAAACTTGATTAATATTTTTAAAAATGCTTTATTAAAATTATTAATATTATAAAATTAAAAATACAACTTACCAAAAATTTTATGGGCCCAAACAAGATTAAACTTTGTCCACATAAGTTTAAATACTTAACATATCTCAAACACGTATACACATCAAGATTAAAGTATTGTCACTATCTTATTAGAAATTACGCCGAGAACAGTCAGCGACGAGGCCAGAACGCGCACCCCTATCGAGTTTCGCAGGCCTACTGCAGGATAAATAGGGTTGGGATCGTGTGTGAGATCCCGCATCAGAACGCGCTAATACGCGTGCGCAAACTCTAACGAAACAAGATGTCAGCTGACGGGCGGTAACTAAGGTCAGTGTGTCACTGTGGGACGGGAGTTGCGAATTGATAAATAGAAACTAATACAATAAGAACAAAATGACAGCGGGCGAAGAGATTGATTACCTAACGATAATAGATATTGAAGTAAATGACACGGGATCTCAGCAGAATAATTCATTACTGGCGCTGTCTGTGCGCCAGTAATGAATCGTACGTAGCAAATATGTACATAGCAAATATGTACATAGCAAATATGTACATAGCAAATATGTACATACTCACACATTTTTCTCCGGTTCTCCGGCGGAGAATTGAACCCCGGTCTCCCGCGTGATCAGCGGGGTTATCGAAGAATTGGGTTAGGCAGAGACCACTTCTTTCCACTTGCTACGAACAAAGTGGCTATCCGTTGCCCACTTTTTGCCCCCACAAGAAACGAGACGTGTCGGGTGGCGAACAACGACGTCTCCACGTCTCCATTGTCCTCTCAACAAGAATGATTAATATATTTTCATCATTATACTCATCATCAACATCACCCATTAGAAGTCCACTGCTGGCCATAGGCGTCCTAGCGATATGGTAGATTTATTTTAAAACATAAAATAATCATATAACACGTAACTATATGTAGCTATGGTCTCTGCCTACCCTAATGGGATATCGGCGTCGGTCTGTATGTATGTATAAAATAATTAATTTTAATTAAAAACAATCAACTTTGGGTCAGATTGTTGATTTAATTAAATTTTCTCTTTAGGTGTGTTGTTTGATCATCCAATCTTCTATAATCGGAAACCATCTTTTATATACCATATCTGAAGCAAATAAATATTTCATTTTTATTTAATTTACGTACGTACAGATATGTCTAGTTATAGTATTCAATGTTCCACTCTGTTCTATCGAATAACAAGACAAAGATTAAAAAAAACAAGTACAAATAAGCTTTCTATTATAAACTCTATCTAGCTCTTCACACCAAAAGCCCTAATATACGAGAAATCTCAACGGCGCCATAAACTGGGCTCGCTTTACGATCAAGTCTTGGAGGCGGTGCTTAGCGGTAATTAGAGTTGGTCCGCTGTCCCGCGTATGTATTCAATCACGGGATTTACTGCCGGGACTGGAATCCCGGTCAGCGACGGAGCAGAAACAGCACTATATTGCGACTTTAGTGACGTGAATTAGAATTTATTGTTTTCGAAGTAATTTATTTGTACTTTATATTTAGAAAAATGCAATTTATATATTAAATTTGAGATTTTTTTTGAAGAAGCATTTTTATAAGTGGACTTGCTAAGGGGATTAGCACATGTTTGGAATTTAAATGGATATACTCCTTTTTTGAGTAATTTCTTTACTCAAAAAAGGAGTATTTTTTTATGAAATAAATTAAGAATAAAATTTGTTAGTTAATATTTAATTATTAGTTAGTTTTTAGTTTATTTTTTAAACTTTGGCTGCGCATATATCCACTCCATGCGTAACGTGCATGCGATGCATATAAACGGACCTAAAAACTTTAACTTGAGCTGTGTGTGTAACTTTAAATTGTGTGTGTGTGTGTGTAACTTTAAATTGTGTGTGTGTGTGTGTGTGTAAGGAAAACTTAATGAGGAAACCTGCATGCTCGCATAGGTATGTGAAGTCTACCAACCCGCACTAGGCCAGCGCGGTAGACTATGGCCTAATCCCCCTCCTGATCAGGGGAGGTTCGTGCCCCTGTAGTGGGGACGATATGGACTGGGGATGATGATGATGAGCCGTGTACACAGCTCCATGTACGTATGTATATAACAAAATGTTCAATAAAATATCTTCCAATATAGTGAGCGCATTATTTACTATACAAAGTTCGTTTGCTATACAAAGATATCCATTTTGTCGATCACTTTATTCCTTTAAAGATCAATTTTCATTATTTGTTCGTTTAGTTTCTTTAGCAATAATTTATTCATTCTTGATCATAATTCTATAGTCACCGATTCCAAATATTTGTGTGAAATTTCATATTATTCAGAAGTCTGAAAGTAGGTGAAAGTTGAATTGTTAAATTCCATTACATTCATAGGAGTACTCCATAAGTAAGGCTCATATAGAGAGTGTAAAAATAAATAAAAAACCGCTTAAGGTGAATACAAACTCAAACAAGTTAGGGTTGCCATACTCCAATTTTAAAAATCAGAATTTCAAGGTTTAAATAGAAGAATATTTCGTTATAAAAGCAATAAATAGAGATTAGGAACAGTGAAAATTTGCTGATAGCCATTTCAATTTTTATGAAAGTGTCTTCAATGTTAAATCTAGTGAATGAGGCATACAAGAAAGGAATGAAAATTAATGTAAGACGAAAGTATTGGTGATTGAAAGAGAGGAAAATATTACAAGATGTAACATTGTTATAGATGGTGCTACAGTAGATCAAGTAAATGGATTTGTGTACCTAGGAACTATGATTTCAAGAAATGGAAGGTGTGATAGTGATATTGAAAGGAGGGTGACTGCGGGTAATAAAGTGAATGGTGCCCTGTAGTCTATGGTGAGTAGTCAGTCAGTCTCACAAAAGGCTGGTCTGGCAATTCACAATGGTGTATTGATACCTACATGGCACACAAGTACAGCAGTGAATCGTGGATATGGCAAAAGAAGAACGAAAGTCGCGTAAATGCGGTGGAAATTCGTTCCCTGTGGAGTATCTGGGGAGTATGCGTAACTTGAGTGATCTATTGAAGAATAGCGTGATAAGGAATCGGTGTAAGTTGAATTACGATGTAGTGACAAGTATCGAGAAGGAAATGCTCCAATGATTTGGTCATTTAGAAAGAATGAATGAGATTCAATTGACGAAACGAATATACCGGGCAAATATGAGTGCAAGTGTTGGAAGAGAGCACCCAGGAAAAACTTACCTTGACCATATCAACAACGTGTTTCAAAAAGGTCAAGTTTGTAGCCTTAATCAAGGAAAGTATATGAAAAAATGTATAGATGTGGATGAGGCGAGAGGGGTATGTCAGGATCGCAGTATATGGCAAACTGTGGTCACTGCCTACCTTTATAGGATACCGGCGTGAGTGTATGTATCTATGTCTTCAATAGCAAGCTAGCTCTGTTTGTTTTGTTTTGTGTTTGTTTGCTTGTTTGCCTAGCTAGAAACGGAGAGCATTCCGTGAAAATACTAAAGAATAAGAGTCTACTTAACATTTTGGTTTTAAAACAATAATGCCACGCAAAACAACGCACGCAGCGTGAGAACAACTTCTTAAAATCTTGTTTAAAAATAATTTTGTCAATAATAATTCACGAATTTTAAAAACATTTAAAATTATCTAGGACATTTAGAGACATCCCATAAAACGGGAAATGTCCCGGGGAAAACGGAACAGTTGGCAACCATAGCGTAACTAAAACAAATCGTGAAACAGTCAAAAGAAAAAGAATTCCGACTGTAGATGGAACAACAAAAGAATGCAAAAATGTTCCGTTCCGTTCCGTTCCGCGTTCCATTAGCCGAGGCCGACGCCTTTGTCCAGTTTTAACTGGATTTTTTCACACTTCAATTCATGTAATTTGCGTCCAACGAAGAACTGCACTGATGCTGTTTTTGTGACGGCCACATTGTCTTTAAATATATTTTACACTTTTTGTTATTTAAAAATATATCCATTTTACTCGAAATACTAAGTATTTCGAGTAAAATGGATATATTTTTAAGTATTAGTATACTCAAATATCTATATCAAGCTAATATCTGTAGCTTCATGATGATTAAGTTAAAGATTCAATAATTTATGGTGTAAATTGTGCAATAACACAACTCTCCCTATCTTTTTCTAATGCCAAACACCGAAACGAGATAACAATAGTTTTGGTGCTATTAGTTTTGATTAGACACGTCAAAATTAAGTTCTAGATACAAATTTATACGTGACCTGAGAACATGCCGATTGAAATACATGAAACGCAACATTTTTTGTACCTTTTGACAGAAATATAACCTACATTTATAAGTATTGCCTAAAAATATTTACTATCTCATTTTGGTGTTTGATATTAGAAAAAGATAGGGAGAACCTTAATTTAGTTTGTGTTACATCAGAATTGACACTTACTTTATTTGTGCCAAATTTTAAAACATTTAGTTTAGAGATTGGCACTGTCCTAATTGCTATAACATATTTCATGTTTGCTGTATAGCGCCCACGTTATAATAGAGTCGCCGACGCAGCTCAGAGGATTGCAGAACTGAAGTGGCAGTGGGCGGGGCACATAGCTCGCAGAACCGACGGACGTTAGGGTCTTAAAGTACTGGAGTGGCGACCCCGAACCGGAAAGCGTAATGCGGCTAGACCCCCGACTAGGTAGACCGATGACACGGTGAAAGTCGCGGGCAATCGGATGCAGGCGGCTCATAGCCGCTCGATGTGGTGATTATTGGAGGAGACCTATGTCCAGCAGTAGACGTCTGTGGGCTGATATGATGATGATGATGAATAATAGAGTTACTCCGTCTGTTCATGCTGACTACAAACCAACTGAGGGATGCATCAGTATATTGAACAGGAACATTATCTTTCGAATCAATTAACATCTACTGCTATCTCTAGAACATTAGCCAAGCGTGGAGATATGGCAAATACTTTCCTTGATAGTGGAAACCCATGTCCAGCAATGGGTTTCCACGGGCTGATGCTAATGATAAGTTATTATAACAGTTGAGTTGGCCAACAATTTTTTTAGTTTATTATCATTAATATATGAAAGCAGTCATCACCTAGTAGTTTGACCGTGCATGCCAAGTCTTAAATTTCGAATTCAAATCCGACCTCTAATTATTTCTAGTTATGTCAGTATTAATAATTTAATATATTCAGTATTAATAATCTGCCCCCCTAGCCAAGTTGATATTCGACAATCGTTATCGCCAATAGAAACGAAAAAAATTTATTGGAATGACACTTCTAATCGCCAGTTACACGTGACTTATCGAATAAGTGTCATTACAATACATTTTTTTCTTTTCTATTAGCGATAACGATTGTCGAATGTCGACTTAGCTAGAGGGCAGCACAGACCACGACTCGTAAAACAATCGCCTGACATACGAAACTTGTTATAATCCCGACAAAATAAAGAGAAAACTTCGTAAGTACACTAGAGGATTTCACAAAACCAATTCACAAAAAAGATGCTCGCGAAAACTTTCCGAAAATCGGCGTCTGCCGGTTGGGTTCAATTGCGAATATTCCGCGGGTGTCCCGCTGTTTTGTTGGTACAATCTGTGTCCAAGCTTCGGCCGTTATGAAATTTTTCATTAAGCCCAGTGTCAACTGGCGATGCCTTTACTGTTTTTCCAGGTTTCGTGTGGGGCTTCTTTGATAGCGACTGCTTCATTGACCTATCAACTTATCGGAGGGATTGTAAAACTCTACTCTAATCACCTGCCACTCTGTTGACAATGATTGTACATAGATTTTGCATCGGAGATAGTACTTCTGACCATGATACAATTGGCGTGCATATCAAATATAAGCTACATGTCATCGTTGTTCTATTAGGTATATACTTTCTGATATTGCATGTTTTTGCTTAAATTATATATTTTTAATGTAATGAAATCTTTTAATTCAATTTTCACCCATTTCCAGACAAATAACTTGATATTTCGCACACGTATTAAAAACTCATTCTGTTCAGAATAGTTCTTCTCTAAGTGTTTTCAGAACAAGGGTTCAGGAGCACTTTCTCTCAAAATGATATGTGTATGTATGTATTTTAGTGTGTTTCAGTATTTGTATGTTTGTGCATTCTTATATACACTGGATCCTATACTCCTTCTAATCTCAAATAATTTTATTTTTAATTTTACACTCTAAGGTTTGCTGGAAGAAAATTCAATTTTTGAGATAAGTTGACCTTTGTAATTTTTTCTTTGTTTATAAATATGTTTATCTGTTTGTGTACAATAAAGAATAAATAAATAAAAACAATATAATAAAATAATAATAATAATTTTAGTTTTAATTACCGTAGTAGAATAATATGTTGATGTTACCTTTTGAGGCTAAAATTACTAAGCTAATTCACCCTTTTAAATTTACGAAATTCCCATATAAACTTACAACCCCTAATTTACCCCCTTAGAGGTGAAAATTTGAAATACGCCGATATACGTATACATTTATTTATAACCAGAAGGTGTATGAAATTTCGTGTTTATACTTTGAAAATGTTGGACTTCCATACAACCGTTCATCCCTTATTTTACCCCTTTAGGGGTAAAATTTCCAAAGGTTCTTTCTTAGTAAATGCTTATAACATAAAACGCGTCAACTGGCAAAATTTCAAGTTTGTAGCCCCAGCGGTTTAAGCTCTGCGTTGATGAATCAGTCAGTTGGTCAGGACAAGTAATTATATCCTGGTCGGAAAAGAAGGGCGCCCGGTGGACTCTCCGTCCGCCCACCGCCCGCTAGTGCTGCTCGATGCGGTGTGCAAGCTCCTCAAGAGGATCATTGCGGAGCGCCTCATCGAGCATCTATCGCAGGTAGGGCCGGACCTAAGTGCTAGGCAGTTTGGCTTCCGCCGGGGTAAATCCACGATCGACGCCATACAGTCGGTCGGGACGATGGCAGCGGAGGCAGTTTCAAGGGGGGAGTTCTGATGGCAGTGTCGTTGGACATTTCCAACGCGTTCAACTCCCTCCCTTACAGCACCATCCAAGAGGCACTCCGGCACTCAAGGCGTGTGATTTACCCCGGGCGAGAAGCATGGCGGGAGCGAAACGTCACGTGCGGTATTCCGCAGGGGTCGGTTCTTGTACCGCTCCTGTGGAACATTGGCAACGATTGGGTCCTCCGTGGCAGATTGCTGGATGGAGTAGCGGTAACCTGCTACGCGGATGACACTCTCGTTACCGCCAGGGCGGCAACCCACGAGGAGGCGGCTGTGCGCGCGACCACCGGAACTGCGCAAATTGTGGGGCGCATGAGACAGCTGGGCCTAAACATCGCGGCCCACAAAACGGAGGTTGTCACGTTCCACAGGCCCAGGAATCCGCCACCCCCCGAT
>WUAW01037754.1:2862-14756 GCA_017165845.1 Thaumetopoea pityocampa | reverse complement strand
GCTACTTATAAGCGACTGATGCGAGAGTGCGAGGCACGCGGTAGCTAGCGCGAACTGGTTTATTCCGGTTTCAGTTAATGTGTACAAACACTACTTACTACAAATACAAAAACGTCTCCAAGCGAATTTATCCGTACTAAATTACATGTAATATAAATACACTAATATGTATAACAATTTTTAAAATATATTGCTTATAATGCAAGCCATGATATTTATTGCGGAAGCATTCATATAAGAGTCTGTTGAACAACTCACTCGCCTCACCTGCAACGCAGCGCTCCTCCTTTTAAGTTTCCATTTTCTCATAAATTGAAAAGCTTTTTATCAAGTAAATAAATATATCGCTGAAACGGTACAAAATGTTTTTAAAGAGTTCATCGTTGTCTGTCCTCGAGATTTTTATAGGAGAAGCATCGCTGAGCTTTCATGAAATAGTTTTAGTATATCGACAATAAATATTTAATTGAATGACATATGTGTAAAATATCAACTAAGTGCTTATACTGTACGGTTTGGTAGTACACAAGGGGGAATCGCCGGTATTAAGAAACAATTACACAAACCCATTATTTGCTGTCACTGTTAATATTTTTGTATGGAATTCATATAAACCTTTCAGTTATCTAGCGCCCGTATCTCCTAAACTACATATATGCTTTTAGTAAACTGTTAAATTTTATAATGTAACATGAGAAATTTAAGAAGTATAGCTGGAGTAAGTTTGATAAGAGGAATAGTGAGATAAGGGAAATCCGTATTATGGAAGAAGATAAAAGAAAGAGAAAGGAATGCTTAGATGGTTCGAACACACAGATAGGATGGATGAAAAAAGATTGACGAAGTAGATTTATAAGACGTTCGCCATATCTCTTCGAGTCGTGTTGAAGAAAGGCCAGGCTAGGAATACCCATAACCGATAAGCTTGTATGAAAACGTTGTTGACACGAAAGATGTATATCAGGATCGTAGCAAGTGGTAAGAAATTGTCTCTGTCTACCCCAGCGGGAAAAAGGCGTAACTGTATCTGTGCACGTAATTTGAGTGTGTATTAGTATTCGGATTTTTTATTCCAAGACATCGTATGCCCTTGATTTAAAAAATAAATATTTTTTATAGAGTTCATATTAACTTTATCATATCATTGACCAATAACAAACCTATTATTAATAATGATGTTAAATAAATTATTACTATATAGCAAGATACATGGGTGATTTAGTGGTATCAGATTCGACTTGATTCGATTGTTTTGTGATACTATTTGTGATGTGTGACTTGTATATATGTGTACGTGCATGTATGCATGTGCGTTCGTGTTTGTGTGTGTGTGTGTGTGTGTGTGTGTGTGTGTGTGTGTGTGTGTGTGTGTGTGTGTGTGTGCGTGTGTGTGTTTTAGTCAATTATCATTGCAACCTTTTTCAACTTAGGTCACACCTAATTTACCATAATCGAACATGAATGGGAGAAACTGCCAATAGTTATCATAGTTAATGAGCACAGAGCTCATCATCCCTATGTGCCAATTTTCGTCAGCTTCCTGTTAAAAAACTACCCAATACTTATTACATTTATTACTACATTGCATTTATAGTTATAGAAAAATGTCAATATTACCTTATAGAATAACAAAATAATACAATTAAAAATATATAAACGTGCAGCGCCGTATTTTCTCCAAGAGCAACACAAAATATTTTTCTACGGTACCATATTATTTGTTATAAACACACAGAGCGGTGCATTAACAGAGCGGGAGGCTTACGAGTATTTATTCACTAGCTTTTACCAGCGGCTTGTCTCACGGTCACGTCCTTAAATACATGCCAGGTACCTTTGTACTCTATTTACAAATGTATTTACCTGTTTGTGTACAATAAGAATAAATAAATAAATAAGGCTTATTCCACGATAGTTCCTACATTCCTGTTGTGACCCCTTACTTTTCTAAAGCGGAACAATAACCGCTTTACACCAGTCCTCTGGCACTCTACCAGTCCTCCAGCAGATGTTAAAAAGCCGCAACAACAATCCAGTCACCACACTTTTGCCACTTCTCAGCATCTCAATGCTTATCCTATTATACCCTGCAGCTTTTCCTGTTATCATGCCCTTCATAGTTTTCATTATTTCGTCTTCTATAATTAAATTTTCTGCATCATCGATTGGTAGCAACGACACCGTAGACTCGTTGTTGAATGCAGTGCTCTTACTTATAATATTTAATTAATAATAATAATATTCTGGACACATTCAAACACATTAATCTAATCCCAAACGGATTCCTCGTATCTTGGGTACTAGACAACGATATACACACTTATGTAGATAAATACTAATAAATATATAAATACGTCCATGACTTAGATACAAATATTTGCCCTCATCCCACATAGTTTACTCATACCGAGACTCGAACCCGGGTCCCGTGAACACATAAAGCAAGGTTACTGCCACAAAACCAATCAGTCGTCATAAGCAGTCAATTGTAATTAAAATTAAAAAGTTTCAAATATTTAATTCGTTTAATTTCGATTCCAAATATTTAAGATGACCTTGAATAGCGAACTTTATCAGAAAACGTCGTTATGCAATACACGCGCAGCCCGCGGACCGGTTCGCTCGTGGCCTTGGTCACTTTTTGTCAAAATAACGAATTTTTCGGTTCAAACTCATCATCTGTTTTATACCGACATTGTAGCTGTTTATTTTCAACAATCGTAATACTAAGATAAATGGTCATTTATTCAGAGAGTCATGGTGGTCAAATGGATTATTGCGAGCCTTCAGATCGAGTCGTGGTGCTTTCAGACCTGATCGTAGCGCTTTAAATCCTTTCTTGGCGCTATCTTATCCAATCGGGACATTCATATCCAGTCATGCCGCCTTTATATCTAGTTGTAGTACGATGTACGGTCGTGGCGCCATTAAATCCTATCATATCGCCATCATATTAGATGTATTTTATATTATTAAGCAAAATATGTTCGAATTGTAAGAACAGGTCACAAAATATTCCGAATATATACATACATATACTCACGCTGATATCCCATAAGGGTAGGCAGTGACCATAGATACTACATACCATACATACTGCATACATACAGTCACGCCGCTTTCGTATTGGAGTAAGCAGAGACCACTTCTTTTCACCCGCTGCGATCGTTTAATGTAGCAAAATGGCTATCCGCAGCTCACATTTCGGCCCCACAGGCAACGAGACGTGTCGGATGGTGAACCATGACGCCGCCATTTTAGAAGGTTCAAAAGTGTTACAGTTCCTTATTGCGATCTCACAGCTTAGTGGAGAGGAAAGGAAAGAGGATGAGGAAGGAAAGGTGTATTGAGCAAGGAATATAGAATTTGGGAAAAGGACTATAGAATATAGGATACTACTATCTCGGAAGGAATAGGAAAAGAGAGTAGTAGCTGGAGAGGCCGGGGTCGCTTACCCGTATACTTAAGTCTATTTGCCGGACAGGCTAAAAGACTAAGTACTCCGTGACTTGAATAATTCTAAATAAATCCAACTGACCAGACGATTGGTACAATATAAAACCCAAACGCTCGGCAATGCTAACCAGCGAGGGGACGCTGACGGCCTTCTGGACCCTTTACGAAGTAGCAGCGATTTGCCACAAATTGTAAATATTTTGTGTGATTAGTATATTGAAATTATTTTCTGTGCATAATATAATTAAAATGGTTAGTTAAAAAAGTTATACGACAATCATTTTTGTCGCTTTTAAAATTTATTATTTTTAAAACGCCGACTGAGTAAAGAAACATATAGAACAAAATAATAGAATAATGACAATATTAAGTTTTCCCTTCTTTGACATGTGTACTGTGTTTATTATACTGTAGTAAATATTTAACAGATCAATACGACCACGAACGACAGTTTATTAAACACTAACTTTGTTCAAGGCCTTGAAAAAACTGGTTGCTTTTTTTTTCTTTGTCTCTTCCACTTAGCATTAATATTTATATCCCCTTTCTGTGGCAGTAGTATGGCTTGTAGGGCTATGACGTCATACGGCACTTGCTCATTAAGTCCGCTTCACAACTGAAGGGTACAGAGAAAGAAGGGGAATTTTTTTAGTAAAATATAAATATGAAAATTGTAGCTTATTCTGGACAATAACATAATATTCTGGTCTCTTTCACATACACATTGATCGAGTCCAAAACTAGGATCTCCTGTATCTTGGGTACTAGATATCGATATACACACTTATATATAATAGAAAAATACTATATATGAATAGATAAATACGTCCATGGCTCAGATACAAACATTTGTGCTCATTACACAAAGTTTGCCTCTATCGGGATTTACACTCGGGACTTATTGGAACAGAAAGTAGGCCCACCGCCCGCCATATCAATCAGTTATCAAAATATGAAACGAATTACAAGTGTTTTAACCTAAAACATTCTGGAATTGATAACTGAAAAGAATAATTCGCACATATGCCACTTCGTCTAAAGCGTATGATCTCTTAAGTAGGTGGCGTACGACCGCGGCTGTACTCTGAACACTACTATGAACACGTATTAAACACATTAAAATATATTACGTGTACCTTATTTATTTAATAGACGATAAATATTGAATAGATTATACATAAATAACAATCTCGTGCTGTTAAACTTTTGAACTTACTTCCGCACCGCATACGCGACAGCTGTTCCTTAGATGTTTTTAAGAGTAAGGTTAAAGAGCATTTCCTCTCCTTATAAGAAAGATCCCTCAATGATTTCTTTTAATTTTTACTTTGCAAAGTATGTAGTTGATACGATATTTATTGAATTTCAGTATGTACACATTTGTCAGGTATAGCATTTCAGTTATTTATTTTATGTAGTATATGTTTAGTTTATTTGTATGTCTGTTGTACTTTATACCCTCACAAGGACTGCCGCATCATTCAAATATTAAAGGTTCGCTGGTAGAAAACTCAACGGTGGGTTAATCGAGTTTTAGTGTTTGAAGTTACTTTTTTTACCAGTACTTACAAATACGGATTAGAGTTACGGACGATTCCTAAATTCTAATAAAAATATTGTTCAACTAAGTTTACTTGTATTAACTTGACAGTGTTGTTAAGTCAACTCGAGTTTACGATTCAGAGAATTATTCTCCAAACATTGTTTCGGAATCTCGAAAGTTAGTTGAACAATATTTCGATCAATCTTTAGATATTGTACATAAGGTAAATTCAAGTTTATTAATTAGATTGTGAGCTCTCAGATGTAGTAACGCATATACACACGTGTTTTGAATCTTTTGTAGATATCTATATGTACATCTATATGTACGACCATGTATTAAATATTAATAATAATATAGTGAACACATTTTATATACATACATTCACGCTTGTATCCCATAAGGGTGGGCAGAGACTGCAGTTTGCCACATACTACGATCCCGACTCACCTCTGTCGCCTCATCCACGTCTATACATCTTTTCATATATTTTCGTAGGTTAAGGGTGCTACGAACTTGACCTTTTTGAAACAAGTTGTTGATTTGATTAAGGTAAGTTTTTCCTGGGCGCTATTTTTTTAGACACACGTTAATCTAGACCCAAATTAGGATTCCCTGTGTCTTGGGTACTAGACAACGATATACGTACTAATAGTAGTTAATCCATCTATGACTCGGGTTCACGCATTCGTACTTACCAGACTTAATTTGTCCCTATCAGGATTTAATCCTAGGACCAATAGACAGAGAAAGTAGGGTCACTGCTACAAGACCAATCGGTTGTTAAGTAATTATATTTGAATAATAATATATATCTATACTATTATAAAATAGTTAAATATCAATTTTTTTAAATCAAAAATACTTAAAAGAAATCTACTCAAATCGACTAATTAAGGGCTTCTGAAACCAAATCCATCGATGTTTGTTTGTTTATTCAAGACTCACGCGAAAAGTAGGGAGTAGATTTTGATTAAGCTATTACAGTTTTAAAGGTACTATTCCGAATTAAAATCTGCGGCATATTTCATCGAAATCGGTCCAGTAGAACTGAAAATACAGCTTGATCCCTGTTTTAGTAACCGCCGTTAAGGTACGCCGTTAATTAAAATTGGTTCTGAGGCTTTTTACATAAATCTATGATTGTTTCGAAATTTTCCATGTAGCGGAAAACCGATATTCACTCGGGCGGAGCCGCGGTCAAAAGCTAGTAATATAAATTACCACATGACACGGACACACTGTCAACGTTAGGGAATTAGGTCGCAAAAAGCTATGCATAAATTACAAAATCGAAGCGCAAAATTTATTTCTGTTCAACAAGGCTCAGTGTTTACAGTATAGTTAGTGAATTCACGGTGTGTCAGTGTTGGTCGCTTCAGGGGACTATAGGCGATGGATCGGAAACCCGAGTTAATTGGATACTACGTTGGCCGAACGACTCGTAATTAACTAGATTCAGTAGAATATACACGCAATGAAATTTGAATTTGAGGATATACCTGAATAGCAGATACCAGAATGTCTTTCAATTGAATGCGCATCAAATACATAGATTGTGTAAGTATTTGACACGAGTTGAGATTGAAAGGTTGTAAGTTCGATCCCGGTTCCGTACCGCTGAGTTATTTCTAATTCATATACAGTCTACATTGTTGACACCAATGTAATCAACGGAGAAGTAAAACTTCGTGAGGAAACCTGCATGCCCGCATCGGTGTGTGAAGTCTACCAACCCGCAGTAGGCCAGCGCGATAGACTACGGCCTAATCCCCCTCATGATCAGGAGAGGCCCGTGCCCCGGTAGTGGGGACGAATACGGACTGGGGATGATGATTGGGATGAATATTTATGTTATAAATGAAAGTGGTGTAATGAATAGGTGTGGAATCTATTACATTTATATAGTATGTCTTGTTTCAGAAGGCAGGTAGAATAGTGGATGACGACTAGAGTCTCGATGACGCTTGTCGTAGTGATTACGGAAGCTTACAGTAATAATTTCAGAGTGCAGTTATTACAATTCAGTGATAAACGCAGAACCTGACTTGGTTAAAATAGTGTTAGGGTGAGCTGATTCTGTATCACCGTATTTCCTCCAAATGTACGTATCATACATACATACACTCACACCGGTTTCCCATAAGGGTAGGCAAAGACCATAGTTTGCCCATACTATATACGATCTTGAGACACCTCTCTCGCCTCTTCCATATCCATACATATTTTCATACACTTCCGTCGATTAAGGGTACAACGAACTTGACCTTTTTGAAATAAGTTGTTGATTTGATCAAGGTAAGTTTTTCTTGGATGTCCTCTTCCTGGATGACGTCAATCGAATCTCACTCATCCTTTCTAAACGACCAAACTATTGGAGCATTCCTTGTCACCACATCATACTTCAACTTAAACCGATCCCTTATCACGCTATTCCTCAATCGATCATTTAAGATGATAAATGTTCTACAGCTAAAGATAAATATTAAAGCTAATCGACTTATCTAAAGTTTTCTGAAACCAAATCCGTCGATGTTTGTTTATTTGTTTCTTCAAGCTTCACGCAAAAACCGGCTAGTAAATTTTAGTCAAACTATTACAGTCTTAAAGGTATATATTAAAAAGGTTATAAATTATTGATAATTATTGTAGTATAAATTATTAGGTAGGTAGGTAGTAGGTAGGTTTCATCGAAATTGGCCAAGTATTATAGAAGTGAAGATACAGCTTGAACCCTGTTTTAGCAGCCGCCGTTAACGTACGAGAGCTGAAGTAGAAGTGGTTTTAAAACTTTTTATATAAATTTATGATTGTTTCGGGGTTCCCATGTAGCGGAAAACCGACATTCACGCGGACAGAGCCGCGGGCAAAAGGTAGTTGTTAATATACTATGTAGACGAGGTCGCGGGCAGCAGTTAGTGATAATATACAACTGAATACCGACCGAAACGACGCGAAGTCAAGTTTAACTGGCCGCCGCCGCACAAGTTATCAGATTCGAATAACTACATACCGGTTTTGTTTTTAAACTTGTATAATCTGTCTACATGAAATTTCTGCACGTGGTGTATACAAAAATCGTCTGGAAGACGAATAGAAGACCTCTCGGAGATCGCGGTTGAATTTGAGAAAATAACAGAAGGACGCTGCTGGTCATCCTGGTACATTCCTAAGTTGGTTTTCACAGCATCCATGGGAAGAGAATCTTAACGAAAAAAAATAAAAAGTAATGAAAAAAGCTATACTTGGAATTTTCCTACGAGATAGAATCCGCAATGAGATAATCTGCAAGAGAACTACAGTCGCTGACGTAGTTCAAAGGATTGCAAAACTGAAGTGGCAGTGGGCGGGGCACAGAGCTCGCAGAACCGATGGACGTTGGGGTCTTAAAGTGCTAGAGTGGCGACCCCGGACCGGAAAGCGTAATGCGGGTAGACCCCCGACTAGGTGTACCGATGACCTCGTGAAGGTCGCGGGCAAATGGATGTAGGCAGCTCATAGCCACTCAGTGTGGCGATCATTAGAGGAGGCCTAAGTCCAGCAGTGGACATCCGTGGACTGATACGATGATGATACAGCCCTACGCTCGTCTTTATTAAACGGCCAAACTATAATGTTTAGAGTGCAGCTATGTTTGCTGGGCAAGTTATAAGTTTAATAAACTATTAGAAAAAAAAACAGTCAATTAAATTTTGTTTGTAGTTTTTTTTCTTTTATTGTGCACTCAGTCTAGCCGTGCCTACAACGCACGAAGCCCGATATGCAATTAGCCGCTTTTTATAGTACAGCCGATGGCTCGTGACCACACTGAAGATAGACTCTTCGAAATTTCACGCCTTTCGCATGAAGTTCGGATGGCCGAAACTCGTCATGACCACTCTTAACGTAAGCTCTCCGAACTTTCGCACGAGTTTCATTCCGGTCAAGATTCGTCAGCTGATGTATATTATACTAGCTATTGTCCGCAGCTTCGCTCACGTGTTTAGTTTCTTTTTAATCGTTAGTTTTTATTACCGTAGTACCTCTTTGTATATGACGTTTGCGGTATTTCCTTTTGGGGCTAAAATTACTAAACTAATTCACCCTCTTTGGGGTAAAATTTTGAAAATATACGTGTACGTTTGTTTGTACTTTGATAATGACGGGTTTCCATAAATTTCCAAAAATCCTTTCTTAGTGGATACAATGTAAAAGGCATCAAATGCCAAAATTTAAAGTTTGTAGCCCCAGTGACTTAGGCTCGGCGTCAATGAATTAGTCAGTCAGTCAGGACAAGTAGTTATATATGTGTAGAAGATAGAAAAAGATAATTAATATTTATTACATTTTCTTGAAGAAATATATTGCTATCGTATTGTGACGACAAGCTTAAAGAAAATCTCATATTTTTATGATAGAAATGTCTCGGTAGTCTATAAAAATCCATTTTTTATTTTGAATAAGAATTGTGCAACGCAGTTCGTACCTTTTAGCTGGTGCTTGTATAAACGTTTTGATATAAAGTTGTGTGAAGCGGACCCGGCCCTCGGCGCTTATTCTTTCTCTGAACAATATATTCTCAAGAAACAATATTTCCGCTGTAACATCAAATCCGATAAGAATAAAGTCTGTTTTCTATTATCCTTGTTATTCTCAATGAACATCTAGTGTGTTTTATGATAATATCATAATTCACTTGGACGATAATTTAGTTGAGCATCTTAGGGAAACTAGGAATCTACATACATACATACGTATACGTAGATACATAGATATATACACACACACACACATATATATATATATAAAAACTACTCAGATCAGATATATATATATATATATATATATATATATATATATATATATATATATATATATCTGATCTGAGTAGTTTTTCGATATCTTTGATTTATAAAATTTGATATTTAACAATTTTATTATTATCTATACTATACTATTGTATAGATATAGATAGATGTGATATTATATACATATAGACACAGATATTGTCACCCTGTTTGTTTATCCTCCACATTTGGTTCGAAAATTTTAATTCAAAATCTAATAAAGCTATACGCTGCTATTTGGTATACCTAAATATGGCATTTATATCGGCTATGCTATATTTTAATTAAAATTTTCAAAACAAATTTATTATAATTATTTATTATATCGGCTATGCTATATTTTAATTAAGACTTTCAAAACAACAGATTTATTATTATTATTTATTATATGTGACAAACGAAATGAAAAGTATATGGTTAATTGCATCATACAGACATATTGTGTTATAAGGTTTCTTTAATATTTTCTTAATATGATGTTTGACGATGTCACGATTATTTTTTTTAGAATATATAAGCTAGTACGTGATTACAATCTCATCTGATGGTAAGTGGCGATATAAGCTAGCTAATTAAACGTACTAGCTTAATAAAAATCTATTAACTCTTGTCTTAAAGACAACATTAATTATTGACAGTTGTAATGAGCAAGGAGTATGCAATTTGGGAAAATGACTATAGGATATAGGAAGGAGTATGAAGAGACAGAAGATTACTATTATAAGAAGCTTAAATTATCTTACATTTAAATTAAATGAACATCTACTACATTGGACGGTTCTATCGCAAACAGCAGTCTCTCCGATACAAAATTTGCATGTGCTTTCGTGGTTGGGGCGCGGTGGAAGCCAGTGATACAACGATCAAAATTTAAAATAAATTCTATAATACTTTGATTTAAATATACTGTTATAACTTTATTTTCCAAGTGTCGATGAAGCTATTATAATATCATTAACTTTTGTCCGCGACTCCGCCCGCGTGAATATCGGTTTTTCGTTACGTGAGAAATCCTGAAAAAATCTTATAAAACCACTTTTACTTGAGCTCTCATACCTTATCGGCGGCTACTAAAACAAGGATCAAGTTGTTCCTTCAATTTACTGGACGATTTTGATGAAACATGGTGCAGTGTTTAGTTTATTATCCCATGTGAACGTTAACACAATATTAATCTATATTATTATAAACTTGTTAAATGTCAAATTTTGTAAATCAAAGATATTAAAAAAAACTACTCAAATTGACTAATAAGGAATTCTGAAAACAAATCCGTCGATGTTTGTTTGTTTGTTTTACAAAAAAACCAGCTAGTAGATTTTACTCAAACTGTTACACTCTTAAAGATACTGTTGCGACTTATATATTGCCGAACGTTTCACCAAAATCGATCCAGTAGAACTGAAGATACGGCTTGATCCCTGTTTTATTAACCGCCGTTAACGTACGAGAGCTCAAGTAAAAGTGTCAATGGCTTTTTATATAAATTTATGACTGTTTTGGGATTTTCCATGTAGAGGAAAACCAACATTCACGCAGGCGGAGCCCCAGGCAAAAGCTAGTAATATATAATGGAGATACCAAAGATCATGATATCATGTGAATTTTATCGATCTATTAATTATATGAAATAATTTCCCACACTTGATCCCGGAAGCGTAGTACGTTTGAGCGTAACGATGCGCGGTTATGAATGAAGCACCACGCTTGGTGAGTGCGTAACGGTCGCCGCATACCGGCGACGCGGCGCGCGCGCCGCGTGCGAGCGCGCGCACAGAGCACCTTCAGGGACAGAGGCACCAGAACATTACTGAACATAAAAAAAAAAAACAAAAACAATAATCCCGACTGCATGAAAAATTGCAAATCTAAAATTTTCAAACTTACTTAATCACTCTCCCTCAATTGGGAACGAGATATCTGATTTTTGATTTTTCTTTCAATATTTTCATAATATGAAGATAGGAAAAGTTTTGTTACAAGTTCGGGCGCACCACTGACGTCCAGTGGGGC
Source organism: Thaumetopoea pityocampa (assembly GCA_017165845.1). NCBI lineage: Eukaryota > Metazoa > Arthropoda > Insecta > Lepidoptera > Notodontidae > Thaumetopoea > Thaumetopoea pityocampa. The sequence goes on along the minus strand of WUAW01037754.1, from coordinate 2,918 downwards.
GTATAATGAGATAATTATGACCCCTGAGGACGTTGATGATAACGCCATCAGTTATG
>WUAW01037751.1:0-10681 GCA_017165845.1 Thaumetopoea pityocampa | reverse complement strand
TAAGCTTAGCTTGGGGCCAGAGGACGTTGTGTGAAATGTCCATGAATATTTATTATTTATTATTATTATTAATCACTTAAAGCGCTCAACCAATTTTGATGTGACTCATTTCCAAATATATAGGGTTTTAATGTAAAAATGAGAACTGGATTTATTTACACAAAATTTAAATTATAAAGTATGTATATATAGTATAGTATGTATATAGTAGATTAATATTTGATTGTGTATAAATCGAGAAATCTGTGCTGGTGAGCCTGTGAGCAATAGCTGTTATGTATAATGATATTGTTTTTATTTCAGATTGCAGAAAATGATGATTTACCACACAAAATTTGCTTCAGATGTTCAGCTAAAGTGGAAGAATTTCATGAATTTATACAAAAATGTATTAAAACTCAAGAAAATCTGCAAAAAGCTTTGGGAAATATAGCACCACTGCCAATCAAAACAAAGACTAGGGCTATTTGGGAAGAAAAACTGAATAAATCAAATATTTCGAATGATGATATATGTGATGCCTTGATTAAAAAGGCTATGGAGGGAATCAAAGATATTCCTTTGAAACCTTTGCCTGCAGAAGAGATGGTGAACTCTGGAGCGGATTCAAAACGTCTTACTAGGAGCAATATTGAACTTAAAAAAAAAGACCTTAAAAATGAAATGCAAATTAATAACAAATGTGATTCAGAATCATTCTCGAAATTGACATCAGAAATACCTGAAAAGCCCATAAAAACTCGTTTCAATAAAGCAGATACAGTTAAAGCAGAAACAGCTGAAGTGGAAACCACTAAAGTAGAAACAGCTGAAGTGGAAGCAGCTAAACCCGAAATTGCTAAAACAGAAACATGTAAAATAGGAACAGCAAAAATAGAAACAGTTGAAGGAGAAACAGTTAAGAAGGTTAATGTTAATAAAAAAGAAGCAACTGATAAACCCAAAAGTGATTCTTCAGTGATTAATTTATGTTGTGATTATAGTGTATCAGATGTTGAAGATACTAAAGAGATTGAGAGAGAACAGCCTAAAATAGAAACTGAGAAACCATTCAACATTATGGATCATGTCAGCATGATCAGAGTAATGGGTGTAGGTGTGCTTTTTCAGTGCAAATTATGTAACAGAAACTTTGTTAAGAAGGAAGTAGTAGAATCTCATAATTGCGCCAAAAATGGCTTTCCCAAGATAGATTTGACTAAAACTGTGCCAAACCCCGAACCTCCTAAAGTGTCCACAGTCAAGTATATCAAAATGGATCCAAATAAAAAACTAGGAGAAAAAAAAACAAAAGTTGACAGTAATGTGTTAGAAGGTAAGGATAAAGAAAAAGAGGAAACAATTAACCCAGCACCAGCATTTAAATCTATACCGTCAATTAGGACAAAACCTAGAATAGGTCCTGCAAGTAAGGTAAAAAAAATTGATGACTCAAATTTAGAATCACAGCAAGGGTCCAATTCCCAAGAATCTAATCTCAATACACCCAATCCACCTTCAGTAATTTTTCCTGCATTACCAAGTTTGAATGGTAGGTATAAACTGATGCCTGGTCCAAATAACACATTTACTTTGGTAGAAGAAACATCTAGCATTAAAAATACAGTACTAGAAGAAAATAAAACAGAGAATAAACGGAAATCACCTGAGGAATCTGTCAAAACAGATGAAGCTAAGCCAAGTAAGGCCCTTAAAATTGATCAGAAACATCAAGTAGATCAGAAAAATCTAGTTGATGAGAAACAACTGGGAGATGACAGAAAGCCTTATCCTGTAGGACTGTTCCAAACTATGCCACATCATTCAAGACTTTATGAGCCACCAGTATCCCAACCGCCAACATTCTCAACACCTGCAATGAAGAAACAATCTTACACAGTAGTCCAAACTGGTAATCCTAGTAAATTACTCATATCAACAAAACCACAGCCAGTTTTAGAAGAGGTCCCTAAAAAACGACATAAGAAGAATAAAAGTGAAGAAAAAATTGATGAACCTAAAGAACCATTCAAAGTGACTTTAGAAGATGTTGCTCCCCCGAAAGATTCTGGGTTTTTTACATTTATAAATGTTGACCCATTATTACAACCATCGTATGTTTTACCAACTGATAATATTATACAAGAATCACAAATTTCTACTTCAACTACTGCAGTGAGTAAAAATGTTGAAAACAAAGACAAAGGTAAATACACGTGCAATATGTGTGGGGAAAATTTCTCCAGGGAGAAAAAACTGTTGGCTCACATACAATCACACTACACAAAAATGGATGAAGAGGATCTAATACGGACAGAAAAGTCATCTAAAAAGAGAGGAAGAAAGCAATGTTTTACAAAATGAAAAACAAAAATGTTTATTTCTAACAAAAGAGGTTCACTCAATCCCACCTTCCACAAGTCAGTAGACAAACAGTGGATTCAGAAACAGATGAAAACAAGGTTAATTCTATATTGCTATGGCAGAATGTGTTACCTCAACATATTATCAAAATCGTATTAAAAATTCGTTAATATTAAATGAATCTATTTTGTTTCTCAATACACTATATTTCTTTTTTATGTTCAATTTGTATCAAAGGTAGTTTAATCATGATAAAAAATTAATTGTAATTATTAACTATAATGTCTATATTTAAGAATATATGAGCGGTTCAGTGGACAAATCGTTTAACTCCATAAAACAATAAATTATAGTTTAAAAAACTAAAAAACACGCTTTTATAGTTAATTGAACTAAAAAGTAAAAAATAATTCTTAATATAATATATATAATTAATAATATATGATTAAAATGATTAACGGGAAAATTAATGTCATTGTGGCAGAAACGTGGGGAACTCGATAGAAATTATTATAATTTAGTACTAGTTCTATTCCGAAATGAAGAGTTTGTGTAAAAATGTAGTAGCACAGTGCTTTTACTGTAATGACATTAATTTTCTCGTAAATCAGTTTATTCTTATATTAAGAATTATTTTTTACTTTTTACACGCTTTATATTAGCTTGACTTGTATATATCTATGTAACGGAATCTTTGGACACGATTTTCACCCACTTAATACGATCAGATTGACTTGAAACTTAACATACTTCTAAAGGACCGATGACAATACAATATTTTCATAATTTTTTTCAAAGATTCTGGCCAGGATCATCAGGATATCAAAAAAAAAACCCGAATTAAAATATGAAAAATAAATAATAGTTTAAAAAAACTAAAACAACACGCTTTATAAGAAACCGAACTAAATAATAAAAAATAATTTTACAATCAAAAGCGTGAGGTGTGCTATATCAATTAATATATTTGATAATAAACAGATGTTGCCAAAAGTAGTCTCCAAGAAGAAAACGAAAAATCATGAAAAGCACCGCACGTTTTTGATAGTAAAATTATTTTTTATTTTTAGTTCGGTTTTCTTATAAAGAGTGTCGTTTTAGTTTTTAAAACTATTAATTATTAGTTCGATGAACTATAAAAGCGTGTTTTTTTTTAAACTATAATTTATTTTAGTTATAATTCATTTTTTAGTTTGATCTATAAAAAACAAAATTGTTAAATTGTTTTTATTATAAAACAATTTTTATTATTTATTATAAAACAAAATTATTAAATCATTATATTGTCATTGGTTCTTGACAAGCAAAATTTCGAATTCATCTGACTTAAAACGTCAGATTAATTCGAAAGTTGGTAAAAATCTAGTTCAAAGATTCCGCTACATACATAAATACAAGTTAAAATAATAAAAGCATATTAAAAAAGAGAGAAATGCGATGAATTAATGGCTTTTTTTTTAATATCCTTTTAAAATAAATTCAAATATTGTAGAATGCATATGTGGGAATGTCCAGTATAGATGTAAATAAATAAACACTTCACTTTCCTCACATGTATATATTCTTCAGATAAAATTAAATACACAGATCGTGATTATAAAATATAAGTTATGCGGGCGGCGCGCGCGCAGGTCTAACCACCACTAACTTGAACTACGCACTAAAACAAATCAGCCGTATAGGCGTGTCGCCACACATATATACAGATACAGCTTTAATTTAACGGTATATAAAACTATTAAGAAATAATAACCAAAAAATATTCACCAGTACTGTTACCGTTTTTATATAACTGGTAGAGTTAATCGATTTGGCAAGTGAAAAAAGTAATAAAAGTTAAATTCAGTATTAATAGTTTTTTTACTACAGGAAAAGTTAGTTATTATGTATTTTTATTAGAGATTTTCCATAAAAATGAATGTAGACAATTCTGTTTATTATCAGTTCTATTTATTATATTATATTCTGTTTATTACTCTCACTCATCTTGATTATAATTGTATAATATTTATTTCTTAAAAAAAAACACTGAAAAATTGAAATAATTTTTATAATAATTCAAATAGAGTACGATCTGGGAGTAATGTTAAAAAGGCTGAAAAAAAATGTAGTTCGTGTAATATTGGTAAAGTATACAGTATAAGTTAAATTTAATTACACTTTATTCGTAATAATGATTATATTGACTCCACAAGTACTTGATCCTGCGACAATTAGACTGTGCCAGACTAATTTATTTCACCCTAATTCTGATAAGACGCATTAAAAAATTACCATATCATTCAGCGCTTGCTAGTGCATTTGAGTTGCGTTATTGAAACCATTAACGTTAGTGTATGGAGTTAATCAAAATGGCCTCTGAAATAAATTACCTATTATTCAGTGGCTAAAATAGATTTGTCGTTTAATGGTGTTAATCTTTATTATTCAGGAAAATTATTATAAATATAAAAAGTTATGACTATACCAAGTGCTGTGACACTTAAAGAATTTACAAAAAAAAAAAAATTGCGAGATAATCGATTTGTGCACTGAACGTCTCATATAATAATTATATAATTAGATTTAAGTTATGTAGATATAGATTTTGATGTGTATCATTCCATTTCTTGAAATTTAAAATGGATCGATTGATGTACAGTAAGTATGATTAATATTGAAAATCTTATTGATGTATAGTGTTTCTATTCAAAACGTGTACAGATAAATCAGCTTGGAGACGTTTTTGCGTTTGTAGTAGTGTTTTTTTTTTAAAACCACTCCCGCATTGTACACAAAGTGACTAAAACCGGAATAAATTAGTTTGCGCTAGTCACCACGTACCGCACATTCGCATCAGTTGCTTATAGCGTTAGAAGCTGGTTATACGTATTAAATTACGTTTATTATGCATAAAAGTAGGTACTTTTATGCATAATAAACGTAATTTAATGATTAGGTAGGTACCTATAAAAATTAAAAAAAATATATAAAAAGAGTTTATTTATTTATCTGCTGACCGTACACTACTACAAAGGCAAAAACGTCTCCAAGCTGATTTGGCTGTATTTATTGAGTGAGAACGTTTCTGTTCTAATTATATACACTCAAGTCAACGGTCGGTGTAACTCATAGAATACAACATAAATAAACTATATGGTTGGTAGTTGCGCTCTAATAAGGCATCTGGAAAATAACGTGCAATTGCTTAAGCTGCAGTCTCTAATAGCTTCAGCAGTTCGCGGAGGTCCATAAAATCTTTAAATCAGCCATTAGCAAATGATGCTCATTTGAATGACTCAATTTGATGGGACAGAACGACAGACATAGCAAATATGTTTGTGGAGCATCATTCGTAAGTATTTCCCTTTAACGAAGTGCAAAGGGTACTTACTATATTATATATTATTAGCCTGCGGCTCCGCCCGTGTGAATGTCGGTTTTCCGTTACATGGGATATCCCGAAATAACCGTGGGTTTATATAAAAAGCCTTAGAACCACTTACTTGAGCTTCGTACCTTACGGCGCATATTTACGGTACGGTTTTTGACCGATCTAGCCGGACAACATTATTTTGTTATATTTTATTAATTGTAATGATTTAATTTAATCTTTCATTGGTTAAGTAATGGTTTAGGATAATTATTTCGAACATAAATACAGTGTTATTATTGTTATTAATATATTGTGCAGTAAAAAAATTAAAGTATTTAAAATGCAACAATACTACTCTAAAGTAGATTAGAACAATGAAGAGTGCCACTGTTCTTCATCAGAAACTTATTCAAGGTCTTCTGTAGACTCTTCAAAATCTCCATCTAGTCTCGGTTCAGCTGCTGGAAGAAACATATCAATCGTTTCTTTCAAATAAGGCTTTGCTTCACAATAAATTTGTTAGTCTCGAATCTTATTTGCTATATTTTCACCATGAGCTTATATGAGAAGTGTAAAATACTTTCGAAAATACAGATTCTCTCATGCAAAACCAGCATCCATTTTGACAGTTAATTGAAGAGACTAGAAATTGCTTTACAAATGTAACATCTCATGATGATGTTTGTGTGGCAGCACTGCAAACTATCGCGTCCACCAACGTGAGTGTCCTAAAGGACTTACAGAATATAACTTTTATTACATTAAAGGCACTTCGTGTCCAGAAGTTTGTAGTGAAGTGACAGCTGCATGCACTAATACATCTGTATTTACTATACCTTTAATATCTTCTGTATTTCTCCATATACTTCTATCGAAAATATCAGAAAACTTNTAAAGGACTTACAGAATATAACTTTTATTACATTAAAGGCACTTCGTGTCCAGAAGTTTGTAGTGAAGTGATAGCTGCATGCACTAATACATCTGTATTTACTATACCTTTAATATCTTCTGTATTTCTCCATATACTTCTATCGAAAATATCAGAAAACTGTTTTTTGGCGTCGACCTGACCATTGCTACTGTATAACCTTCGGAAACATGAATGTTCCTTATAACCACAACTCGCTATTCTTTAAAAAAATGTTTTCGTTTCTGTGAAATTTTACGCATCTTTGTCTCGTTTTTTCAACCTTGAGCAAATTTTACCGATTCATTTTCACAAATAAATATTTTCGAGTTGTATTCTATAGTTAGCTTCTTGATAAACCTAAAACAAAGTAAGAATGCTAAAATAAATGTTAATAAAAATTTTGCATTTTTTATAATATCTCAATAAAACCCCTTCAATACCCAGGTCCACAAAATTCCGCATAAAAATTTTATCACATTGTCGAATATCTGTTCTCTGAAATATAGTGAGAAATATAGCTTGGCCATACAGACAGACAACTTTTAGACCCGATAACATAAAACAGTAGCAAAAAAATCATAAATAAAGGGCACTAATTCATATTAATAAATAAATAGTAAAAATATATGAAATTAAATGGAAACTATGTGAAATATATACAGGCTTACCTGTATTTTCAGAATCCATACCAATCTTCACTAGATCAATAATCAAAATAATAATATTCACCTTTGAACAAAAATATACAGGCTTATCTGTATTTTCAGAATCCATACCAATCTTCACTAGATCAATAATCAAAAAAATAATATTTACCTTTGAACAAAAATATACAGGCTTATCTGTATTTTCAAAATCCATACCTATCTTCACTAGATCAATAATCAAAAAAATAATATTCACCTTTGAACAAAAATATACAGGCTTATCTGTATTTTCAAAATCCGTACCTATCTTCACTAGATCAATAATCAAAAAAATAATATTCACCTTTGAACGCAATTTCTCAGTGAGCACTGCAGGTAATGCCAGCGTGGTCAGAGCCACGTAAGCTCCTATTGATGCTAGAGTAGAACGGTGAGTCACAGGTATCGGGGAACGGTTAATAATTGTTTGACAGTTATTCACCTTGAAACAGCAACATATATCATTTACCTATGACGAGTTTGACAAAATCTACTTTTGACCGGCTAGCTTGATCAAAAATCCCTATGTGCGGCGGCCACTAAAACAGGGATCAAGCTGTATCTTCAATTCTACTGGGCCGACTGATGAAACATGCCGCAGTATTTAAGTCGGAATAGTACCTTTAAGACTAACAGTTTGACCAAAATCTACCAGCTGGTTTTTGCGAGAAATTCGAACATACAAACAAACAAACTAACCGATGGATTTGGTTTCAGAATCCCTTAATTAGTCGATCTGAATAGTTTTTTAAAATATCATTGATGTAAATCAAAATTGATATTTAACAATTTTATAATAGTAAATTGAATGATAAACCGAGTTCTACAATTGGGGTTGCCATCCAAGCGAACATTGATCCATAAAGTTTAGAGCTTAAAAAGAACCTGAAGGACAAAAACGGAGATTGATTAAACATTTTTTTAACAAGAATTAATTGATTGCGATGAGAACCAGCTGAGGGGTGTACCGGGATAATGAGCAGCAGAGTTGTTCTGTTATTCAATCAAAATCTATCACGACCTCCAAGACTTATGCCAAGTATGGAGAATATGGTAAATCCGTCCTTTTTAAGGAAGAGACTCATATTCAGCAGTATTCAGTGTTCAGTATTCAGCGTGCTTTAACGAAATGATAATGAAACAAGAATGAGAATGCTGAGATTTGAAAATTAAAAATTTATTTTTACACCCTTTATATTAGCTGGACTTGAATCTTTGGACACGATTTTCACCCACTTAAAACGATCGGATCGACTTGAAACTTTGCATACTTCTAAAGGACCGATAACAATACAATAATTTCATAAATGTTTTCAAAGATGCTGGCCAGGATATTAAAAAAAAACCCGAAGTAAAAAATGAAAAATAATAGTTTAAAAAAATTAAAACAAGACGCTTTATAAGAAAACCGAACTAAAAAATAAAAAATAATTTTACAATCAAAAGAGTGGGCTGCACTATATTAATTAATATATTTGATAATAAACAGATATTGCCAAAAGTAGTCTCCAAAAAGAAAACGTAAAAGTCATAAAAAGTACCCCACGCTTTTATTGTAAAATTATTTTTTATTTTTAGTTCGGTTTTCTTATAAAGCGCGTTGTTTTAGTTTTTTTAAACTATTATTTATCCTTATATTTTCATAGATCTAATCTTCACATTTTTTGTCGAATTTGGGAATATGGTAGAAATATAACTGCAGGGGGTCCACCGGAACCAGCTAAATTTTGAAAATGGTCTGAGAAAAATATGTATGTGTATATATATATATATATATATATATATATATATATATATATATACACATATTTTTCTCATAGACCATTTTCAAAATTTAGCTGGTTCCGGTGGACCCCCTGCAGTTACATTTCTACCATATTCCCAAATTCGACAAAAAATGTGAAGATTAGATCTATGAAAATACGCCAACGTAGACCCCGGTCCAGTCCCGTGGACCCCTGGAGGTCCACCTGGACCACTTTGGGAACTAAGGGTCTACAGCATAAATCGTACTCACTGCTTACTTTCACTTTTTAATAGCTCTTTCTTTTCAATGTTAGAAAAGGCGGTACTTTTCAGTGCTACTTATTCTTGATGACATTGACGGTAGGTATTATTTCAAATTTCTAGTGGTATTAAAGCTATCAGAAATTCCTTATATCATGGCACATAGGTGTCAACATCCATCTCACGCCATTCACTGTGGACCAGAATTTTGGCGGCAACCCAAGTGAAGCATCACTTGAAGTTTATTTTAGTGTCTTATATTAATTTATGGCGATTTGGTGTTATTTTGTGTCTATATGATATATCCCCAGTCCATATTCGTCCTTACTACAGGGGTGCGGACCTTTCCAGGGGATTAGGCCTTAGTCTACAATGATGGTCTAGTGTAGGTTGGTAAACCTCACACCTGCAGGTTTTCTCACGAAGTTTTCGATCTGTGTTGAATGCATTGGTATCTATCATATATATGTTACATAATAACTCAGCGGTACCCAATCGGGACAGAACCCGCCAGCTTTTGGGTTACGGGTCGTGTTTAGCACCACTTGACCTCCAATAAGCTGTTGTTGTTTTTTATATCAATCATCAATAATCGTGAACTATATTGAAATATAGAAAAAATATTTATATCTTTTCTTCAAGACAATAAGCCTGCGGGAACTTCGCCCATTCAACATTCGTTAATTATCGGATTAACAACAATACTCCCAAGAAGCAATAAAATGAGATAGACTATTATATTAACTTATTTACATTATATTAACTTGTGAAAAACATATAACTAAGTCAGACAAAATGGTATGTGGTTGCATCCTTTTGTCTTACTTTTAAAAGGGAAACTCGGATGTAAGATTCCTGGATCAATTTTAATGCGATTTGGGATGGGATGGGATTGTTATAATCAACCTGTCAACTGTCCCACTGCAGGAGACAGCTTTGTTCTCACAGTGGGAGGAGTTATGATAGTCCACCATGCTCACTATTAGGGTTGGCAGAGTTCACACGACGTTCAGAAAATCACAGGCATGTAGGTTTCCTCGCGATGTTTCAAAATTAATTTTCATTTATTTGACACATTGGTGAATACCCGGCATAAAGACAAAATATGCCATAAAAGCCACAAAAAAAGCTGTACCTATACTATTATAAAATTGTTAAACGTAAAATTTTCAAAAATCAAAGATTTTTAAAAACGAACTAATCAAATCGACTAATTAAGTGCTTCTGAAACCGAATCCGTCGATATTTGTTTGTTTGTTCAGGCTTCAGACAAAAATCAGCGGGTAAATTTTGATTAAACTTTTACAGTCTTAAGCGAGGTTTAGACTAGCAATAAAACTTTCAGAAGTCGACTTGCGCAAGCTGTTACCACTGTGT
>WUAW01037743.1:5094-15198 GCA_017165845.1 Thaumetopoea pityocampa | reverse complement strand
TGGTAAAACGTACTAGCTTAATAAAAACCTATTCACTCTTGTCTTAAAGACACCTACATTATAATCGGACGAAAATATTGACGCAGGAAGACAATTCCAGTCTGGCTGCACATATTATGAAAGTAGAAGCAAATCCTTTCGTACGGGTGGCAGGGATGTCTACGAGGTAGGGGGTAATAGCCCGCCGTGCGCCTAGTAGTCCGATGGTAAAAGGGGGATGGAGGAATTAAATCGTGTAATTCCTCCGCACATTCTTCAAAATGTATCCTGTAGAATATTGAAAGGCTGGCCACCCTGCGCCTGTGTAGGTATATGTACAAGTTGTAGGTATGTGTACATTGGTGGTCAAGTGGTGTTAAGTACGATCAACGAATGCAAAAGTCGAGGGTTCGATCCCGGTCCCATACCACTGGGTTATTTCATATTTATGTACGGTCTACATTGTAGAGACCAATTCACTTAACTGAGAAGAAAACTTCGTGAGGTAACCTGCATTGCCGCAAGGGTGTGTGAAGTCTACTAACCCGCATTAGGTCAGCGTGGTAGACTGCCTGCCTAATTCCGCTTCTGTCGGTGCCTCTGTAATGGGGACGAATATGGACTGGGGATGATGATATGTACCAAAAGTGGCAGTTTCAGTATTTGAAAACAAGACCAACCTTGCTTTATTTATTTTCCCTAAAGTAACTTTTCTATTTCCTTGAGCGCGGTACACTATTTTGGATACTTATTGATTTTTACTTATAGTTTGAAATAGGATTAAACTATGTTTCATTGTAGTTGGATAAAAGAAAGAGAAGGTGTGATGTTTGCATTTTTTTTATTAAAATTAGAACCCGAGGAGCCCCGCTTTGGTTTCCGAATTGGTAACAGTAGTTTGGACATTTAGAAAGGATGAGTGGGATTTAAATAACGAAACGAATATATCATGCAAATTGAATGGAAGTGTTGGAAGAGGGCTCCCAGAAAAAACCTATCTTGATAAAATCAACAAATTGTTTCAAGAAGCTCAATTTCGTAGCACGATTAATTGTCGAAAGATATATGTATGAATGTGGATGAGGCGAGAGGGCTGCGTCTCTGAGGTAGGGCCAGCCCTATGGGGTGCTGGCGTTAGTGTGTTTACTACTGGTGTGTACCAATGTACAATATACTACAATATAGACCGTAGATGAATTAGAAAGAACTCATTGGTACGGGAACGGGATAGAACCTACGACCTTACGATCACAAGCCGTGTCTGGCACCACTACAACACATGTGTACACACATACCAGAGTACTAAGTGGGAAAAAGGGAAACTGTGAGGAAACTTGCATACCCGTAGGGGTGTGTGAAGTCTATCAGTCTACATTATGCCAGCGTGGTATACTGAGGCCTAATCCCCCTGATCAGGGGAGGTCCGTGCCTTTGTAGTGGGGACGAATATGGACTGGGGACGATGATGCCTACTGGTGAGATGCCAACCTAATCATCAACACCACCGTTGTTCATCACCTTGTTATAAAACAAAACGAGTGACAAAAGAGTTTTTGTTTGCGTCAGATGTATTCTTGTGATAAGTAACTGTGGTTCTTACAATCTTCATAATATAGACCGTTTGATGCATTGCTGTGCATACCTTAAGCAATTGCCGTAGTCTTTATAATGATTATCATTTTCTGCGAATCCATTCAAGTACACCGCAGAAAATGTTCACGGAATTTGAAAACACGTATTGAAAACTAGTTTTGCGTCGGCGGTGTACGTGTCTGTTTTCCCTATGTTACGTCTAATAAGGGTCGTAAAACCTTATTTTGTGTACGCAATATGATCAGCAGGTAGTTAAGTCAGGGAGTACTTAGTCTTATAGCCTGTTCGGCAAATAGACTTAAGTATACGGGCAAGCGACCCCGGCCTACCGAGCTACTAAATTACTAGGGGAGCAGGAGTGGATTTCCACGGGCTGAAAATGATAAATTTAGAACAAATAAAATATATAAAGAAAGAAATTAAATTTGGATGTGGTATTTAAAAACCGGAATAAATAAAAGCCTCTTATTATGCAACTATTGAATAAACGTTAAAAGTAATTTGTGAGCAGTTAACTGTCTTAGGCGTAGAAACGTTAATGCTCCATGAAGATGTAAGCGGTTTCTCAAAGTTTTATCATATCTTCCACGCACACAGGTATGTATTATGTATATTTTTATTAAAAGAAATATTCTTCCATCGTCAAAATGCTCTTCATGGAATTTTTTCTTCCTTTAATAAACGCATTTTTTGACAACACTTTTAAAATATCATCCATCTTTAATCCAATTTTTCTCTTACCATAGGGCACGGGTTTCTTTTCAGTGTGAGACAATTGAGACATAGAAACGAATAATTGTCTAAAACTAGTTTCTTAAATAGCAGTAATTGAACTCATAACTACGCGCATCCTGGCACTTGCAAGTTCACTTCGAGCATGACCCAACAATTCAACATGGATTCAAGACTATCGACCCCCGCTCTAAAGGGGGAGTGATGTGGTGACCTACTTCACTGCATAGTACCAAGCATCCTCAACAGATAGCGCAGTTCTTAATAGTCCAGTCAAGGTCTGGAATCAAAATTTTGGTACAATTTTGTATTTTTACATATAATGTAGTTTTAATAATACAAAAAGAATGTGTAAATGTTTTAGTGTCTGCAATCCCCGGCAAGGGTTGAAACAAATTTCAATTTGAAAATTTAAAATTATTATACCTTTTAACAATAAAAAAATCTGTATTTCTAAAATTAAAGATTAGATTTTTTAAGCAATTTAAAAAAGATCCTTTGTTTTTCTACTACCCATGATTTTTAAAATTTACGTTCATTTCTTAAACTTAAAACCTCCCTAGCTCGGTTAATTTCGAACGGAAAAAGTCAACAGACCTTTTTTATATAAAATTTTAAGCTCTACAATTTTAATTCGAACCTTTTTTGTCTAACTTTTTTGTCTCGTTTTCGAGTAATTATGAAAAAACACTTTAAATTTTTTTTTTCAACCCTTGCCGGAGGTTGCAGACACTAAAAGCTTTACACATTGTTTTTGTATCATTAAAACATTATATCAAAAATGCAAAGTTATGGTAAAATTTTGATTTCAGACCTTATTTGACTGGATTATAAAATGGCGACATTAGAAATATGAACCACGCGTATGAAGTTTGATAGCGAAAGAGCATATATACATTGTCGCGGCAGTGGCAGGGCAGGTCGCGCCAGACACAATACCCGTCTGGTCGGAAGATCCTCCCTTTTCCGATACTGCTGCCACTCCTACCACACTTTGACCCCATAGCTTGATGACGTAATCATAAACCTCATAATGGGTTATCATCACCTCACTATGAAATAAATACCTCCATGACTCGGATACTAACATTTGTGCACTCGGGACTCATTGGCACAGAAAGTAGAGTCACTGCCACTGTACCAATCAGTCGTATAGAAGTTAACTTGATAATCTACATATTAGGTTAATATAACATTAAGTAATGATACATCGTAGGCATATGTTTTCACTGCTTGATTGCTTAACCTCAAAATGGTATATTTTTAATATAATTTCACCATCATAGGTGTCGTCATATAAATTATGCTTACAAGTGTTGCATTTCAACAAACGACCGGGTGAATTTATGGGACCATGTGGAAATGATAGCTTTTTAGTAAACATGAATTATTATTACTTAATTAATAGTTCGCGAAAGACGTAATTAATTTACATTTCGTAATTAATAATTACGAAAAATAATAATTAAGAATTAAGAATAATAAAGAAATAATAATTAATTAATAATAATTAAGAAATAATAATTAATTAATAATTAAGATTAATTCAGTGAGTTCAACTTAAACTGCAGAATATAGCGAGCCCGAAATGTTTATGATACATTTCGTTGGAAATCTTGAAGATCAATGATTTGGCGAAGGCAGCTATCGTTTTTGTTAAGAATTTACATTGCTCTGGCGTACGCGGGTATTTTATCACAAATTTTCTTTATGGAAAATGGTGTTAACTGAGGTGGAAAATTTTGAAGATTGCCTGGTAACCGTACTACATATTTTTTAAATTATTTTAATTTTTCCCACACCTTGATGCAAAAGTTACGATAGTGCTAGGTCGGTCTATGTATTGTAAATTATGAAAGTAATATTTATATGTTTGCTGAGCGGCTTCGGCATAATACAGCGTTATTTCATCCCTTCCCGAGGGTGCTATGAGAACCAGCTGAAGAATAAACAGGATAATGGACAGCAGCGATTATGAAAGAAATGGTCTCTGCCTACCCCCAATTTTTCGGTAGTATAGTGGTCAGTATCTCGCCTTCTTTTGTAACTTACCCTCACTACTAGATTTGAGACTTTTTTTTTAACTTATTACTTAAATAATTTATTAAATTATTTCTATTGTAGATTGTATATAGCATAAGATGTTGATAAAGCTAATAAAAAAATTGAGTCAACTACCCTATAATCAGTACTTAAAACATCAAACGATAATTATGGAATTTCCAAACCCATGACTAAGTCACATTGTAAGGAGCATGATTTTGATGAAAAACGTGACCGACTGATACAGATCAAACATGAATTTGATGATAATATTAGGTGAAATTATTTCACTCGCTAATATTGTGCTAAATTTGTGTCCCTGATGATCGATATCCATCTTCTTGGCTTTTCTGGACTAGTTTTTAACTTCAGTACCTGTCTAGTGTTATTTTTGTGATTGCCTAAGACAGAGCTCCTCAAACTTTTTTATCTTGTAGAGCACTTGTAATGTTTTTCACTTTTGGATAGACCCCCAAAGTGTAGTTAATATAACTTTGTTGTAAATTTATTAACTTCAAATGTGTTTTTGACAGTTGGCGTGGACCCCTTGCAGGTCATCGTCGACCCCTGGGGGTCGATACAGACCACTTTGGGTATCGATGGTCTAAGATATTTTTTTGTGTACATACTATCTTAATATTATACGAGCAGAAATATGTTGAGAACCATCGCCCCGTGTGCAAGTGTGCGCGTGCGCATGCATTCGCGCGCACCCACACAGGTGCACTGCCACGCTCCGCCAACCCCATATATAAACCTAACACGGTCTAGCCTTGAACTTCACTCCGCAACGGTTGGGATAGACGTTCGTATCCTAAGGAGCACTCGACTGTCGAACCCTAAGGGACACCCGGGCGTATTGCAATAGGAGTACGGTGTTACTGAGTGTGCAAAACTATGTTGTGTCATTGAGAACTGTGATATTGCTGAGTGCTGAATCTGAATCTTGAAAATATGGCCGCGCCACGAACCGTACGTATATAAATTATAATTTTAATTCCAATAATGTATTTTGAAACTCAGAGTTACGGACATTTTATTAGCTCATTCAAGATTTATTCATGCAAGCAAATTTATGTTAAAAATATAATGGCGTATTTATTAATAAGATAGAAATGATTATAAATGAATCGCGAATATATTACACAAATATGTGGATACTGATGTGTGGCTAATGAAATTTCTCGATGATGAGATTCAATCTTGATGAGTCAATATTAAGTTTTATTTTTATTGGGAAGGCAAAGGGATTCGAGCCTATACAGTCCTGTCTGATGTAGTTACATATTTTCACAAGTTAATAACATGCTAGTTTATCTCATTTTATTGCTTCCTGGGAATTTTAAGGGCAATCCGACGATTAACACGTTGGCCAGGCGAAAGTTCCTGCAGGATTATTTCCTTGAAAAGATAAGGCCTTATGGCGACATTAGTCAGTTTTATTCCAATCTTTCAATATTGTTCACGATTTTGACGACTGATATACAAAATAACAACAAATTTAGATATCAAATATCACAATAATTAATATAACACAGTAAAATAACAAGTCCCAAAACTGAGTTAATTTAAATATCAAACCATTTTTTAACAATCAAATGAATAATAAAATCTATCTTCCATGCTATTTATAAAATTGTTAAATGTCAAATTTTCAAATAGCAAAGATATTTAAAAACAAACTACTCAGATCGACTAATTAAAGGCTTCTGAAACCAAATCCGTCGATGTTTGTTTGTTTGTTCGGGCTTCACGCAAAAACCAGCGGGTAGGTTTTGGTTAAACTATTACAGTCTTAAAGCTATTATTCCGACTTAAACATTACGGTATGTTTCATCAAAATTGGTCAAATAGAATTAAAGATATGGCTTGATCCATGTTTTGGTAGCCGCCATTAGGGTACAAGAGGTCAATTAAATGTGGTGCTTAGGGTTTTTATATAAATCTATGATTGTGTCAGGATTTCCCATGTAGCGGAAAACAGACATTCACGCGGGCGGAGCCGCGGGCAAAAGTTAGTTAAATATAACAATAATAATATTATATTTTAAATAATTAATATAATACAGAAGTAAAGGTAGATAATGCTATCACTTTCAAAACTGTCCAATGTTGCTGTTTTTAAACATTGTCTATAACTAGTGATCCATTTACGAAATTTTGTCCGCGATGAAGATGCATGACTGAGATATTTTAACAAAAAGGCGAGATGAAAGCGAAACCTTGTTTAAATACTTGGAAAATATATTATATCGGGATACGACAAAATGAATCGTTTTCTTTAGATGCGGGATCACAGTTAAGATAAGTGTACTAAGATTCGTAAAAATGAAGAATTTAGTTAGGATACCTACGATGTTTAATTACTTATAATATTAGACATAAAATATTTTTTGGTTATAATAATTAATTTTCAACAAAGAAATATTTAAGACGTTTCTCCAAAAAATAAATAATTAAAATTTTGTTAGAAAGTAGAATATTATATATACTATTATAACACTGTTAAATGTCAAATTTTTAAAAATCAAAGATATTTAAAAATAAAGTACTCAGATCGACTAATTAATGGCGTCTGAAACCAAATGCGTCGATGTTTGTTTGTTTGTTCAGACTTCACGCAAAAACCAGAGGATAGATTTTGGTTAAACTGTTACAGTCTTAAAAGTACTATTCCGACTTAAATAATGCTGCATGTTTCATCAAAATCTGTCCAGTAGAATTAAAGATACAGCTTGATTCTTGTTTCAGTAGCCGCCGTTAAGTACGAGAGGTCAAGTAAAGGTAGTTCATAAGATTTTTATATAAATCTATCGGGATTCTCACGTAGCGAAAAACCAGCATTCACGCGGACGGGGCCGCGGGCAAAAGTTATTATATGTAATACTATTACTTATTATTGGCTGTAAATATATGTATGTATATTGGGTCAATGCTGTTTGGCGTCGGCCACATTATACACCATAGCACGGGCACAGGCCTCCCCCAATCACTGAGGAGGGGGATTAGGTCGTAGTCTATTGCGCAGGCCTACTGCGCATTATTAGACTTCATACACCCATACGAGCATGCAGGTTTCTTCAGAAAGTTTTCCTTCTCCGTACATCGGTGTATACAATACAGATCGTATATGAAATAGAAATAACTCAACGATACGGGACCGGGATCAAACCTGCGACCTTTCAATCGTGAGTCGTGTCTATAACCACTACACCAACAATGTACTTATAACAAAAAAAGATTTCTAAATACTATTATAAAATTGTAAAATGTAAAATTTTCAAAAATCAAAGATATATATAAACATACTACTCAAATTGATTAATTAGGGACTTCTGTAACCAAATCCGTCGATGTTTGTTTGTTTGTTCGGGCTTCACGCAAAAACCAGCAGGTAGATTTTGGTTAAACTGTTATAGTTTTAAAGGTACTATTCCGACTTAAATATTGCGGCATATTTCATCGAAATCGGTCAAGTAGAATTGAAGATACTGCTTGATCACTGTTTTAGTAGTCGCTGTTAAGGTACGAGAGGTCAAGTAAAAGTGGTTCTAAGGCTTTTTATATAAATCTATGATTGTGTCGGGATTTCCCATGTAGCGGAAAATCGACATTTATGCGGGCGTAGTCGCGGGCAAAAGCTAATTTATATATAAATATAATATAAATACTAATTAAAAAATTAAAGGTCAGGGAGTACTTAGTGTTATTGCCTGTCCGGCAAATAGATTTAAGTATACGGGTGAGCGACCCCGGCTTCCCGAGCTACTTAAAAATCGTAAAATTCGTATGACGTAATTTATGGATGGCCCCTAAGCTGATACAGTAATGTTAGCTGATACACTTTTGTCTGATACAATAATATTGTATCTGATGATGAGATGAATGTTATAAAAAAACGTGTTTAGCTTATTACGTATGTTATTAAGTAGAGAAACCAACAAACATTACCTCTTAAAATCATTTATATTAATTGACTTATGTATGATAGTGTTTAATACATACAACAGCGGAACGAATTAGTAATTGCACATTTTACTTTAATTTGTCTCGTAAAGCAATCAAAACAACTTTCCACTTAAGCCGGCGTGATGCTTACATAAGTTTTCCAAATTGCTTCCAAAAGTACATTTTTCTCGGAGTATTAAATGGAATAATTATGATTTAATAATAGTAATTTAATAATTAATTATTATTGGCTTCAACGGTGAAGGAAAAGATTGTGAGGAAAATTTTTTCGAACATTGCAAATTGACCGTATTTTTTTCAAGGTAACAAGCTTGCGGGATCTTTCACCCTGTCAACGTGGTAATCGTCAAATTGACATCAAAACTCCCAAGAAGCATTAAAATGAGATACATCAGCGTTTTATTCACTTGTGAAAATTACATAATTATGTCAGATGAGGATGTATGGGCTTGAATCCCTTTGCCTTCTTTTTAAAACGGAAAACTTAAAAAAATATAGTTTTGTTTACTCAACATACAATTAATTTTCAACAGGCTGGCGTATACAAGTAATATTTTTGTGTTTTCTTATGTTTGGATCAGGTCAACGGTCTCTGTGCAATGTCTGGACCGATGAGTCAATTTTGTCGCCTTAGCAATAAATTAAACTGTACTGCCTACGTTTATTTTCTAAATATAACAAATTATGTGAAGGTCGACATGTTGTAAAATATCACATAACCATTTTAGTTACATTATGAACTGATTATAGTAATAAAATTTTAAATCTTTACTAATGTGTCAAATTAAATGATTTTAATTTGAATACATTTAAATATCATTTAAGACGCTTATGCTGTTTGTTAAGTATTACCATAATACATAATGACTTACTAAATTGAACGAATATATTATATAACACAGATTTTGACAGCATAGGTTATCTCACTAATCTAGTTATTTATTTATTTATGGTATGCACACCAGATCACAGTCAAAACTAACATTACAAATTCTTAAATTATAAGATTCTAGACCGTGTACCACAAAGGTGCACACACATAGAGACGAGCGTTAGGCAATTAGTTCATTAGAATACTACTTATCTATACCATTATAAAAATGTTAAATGTGAAATTTTCAAAAATCAATGATATTTAAAAACAAACTACTCAGATAGACTAATTAAGGGCTTCTGAAATCCGTCGATATTTGTTTGTTTGTTCGGACTTCACGCAAAAGGTAGATTTTCGTTAAAGACTGATTTTGGTAAAACTATTATAGTCTTAAAAGTACTATTCCAACTTAAATACTACGGCAGTTTCATAAAAATCGGTTCAGTAGAATTGAAGATACAGCTTGATCCCATGTTTTAGTAGCCGCTGTTAAGGTACGAGAGCTCAAGTAAAAGTGGTTTTAGGTTTTTCATATGAATCTATGATTGTTTTATGTTTCCCACGTGGTGGAAAACCGTTATTAACGCGGGCGCAGCCGCGGGCAAAAGCTAGTAATATTACAAGATACTAGACAATGAACCATAAAGGTGCACGCACACAGAGACAAGCGTAAGGCGATTGGTTCATTAGAATACTAATTATCCAACGTATGTATATAAAGCATCATTTCATATTAATAAATGTGATTAGCGGTGGATAGCCCAAGGTATGTATGCATGGCAAGTGTTAGATCAATTTCAAATCCAAAGATAGAATCTATAACTATTCGAAACCATGTACGTATTATTAATTTAATAATTAATATTACATACATACATACACCACGCCGATATCCCATGAGGGTAGGCAGAGAT
>WUAW01037739.1:0-11698 GCA_017165845.1 Thaumetopoea pityocampa | reverse complement strand
GAGAGAGAGAGAGAGAGAGAGAGAGAGAGAGAGAGAAAGAGTGAGAAAGATTGTGTATTTTATTTTTCAAACCAGACAGAAGACAGAGGCAACTTAAAAAAACGTAAATGTGGACTTAATGCCTGATACATTCTCTGCTAGTCTACCTTTGGGCCGTCTGTACCACTTTATATAAGAATATCTATATACTACTGTTCACGGTTCCGCCTGTGTGAATATCAATTTTCGCGC
Source organism: Thaumetopoea pityocampa (assembly GCA_017165845.1). NCBI lineage: Eukaryota > Metazoa > Arthropoda > Insecta > Lepidoptera > Notodontidae > Thaumetopoea > Thaumetopoea pityocampa. Next base: position 11,467 of record WUAW01037739.1, on the reverse strand, counting down.
TGAATTGAAAATCTAGAAATAATTATAGATAATTATATATTATTAGATCAACATTATAGAAAAAAAAACCGACTGCGTGAAAAATGTGTTTTTTTTTTATAATTTTGATATACCCGGTGTCCCTCTCACAGTTAAGATGAAGCTAACGACACCTCTCAAGTTAAAATCCATCAAGCTGTTTAGCCTATAGAGCATACCAAAGAAATATACATACATAAATACACTCGAAAACCATGATCCTCCTTCTGGCGAAGTCGGGTAAAAAGTGAAAGACCCTTTTTACTTCAGCTCTCGTACCCATAATAACGACCACTGGACTAGAGAGCAGGCTGCAACTTCAGTTCCAATTGTGACAGATTTTGATGTACATACTACAGTATTTAAGTTGGAATGGAGTTATTAAAAGTATAACAGTGTGACCAAAACCTACCCGCTAAATATTATGTGAAGCTCGAACAAACAAACAAACAAACAAACAAACAGAAAAGAAAAAAAAGATGGTTTCGGTTCTACAAATCCTAAGGGTGGATTTGTAGAACCGAAACCATCTTTTTTTTAGTCATCATCAGTCATCATCAGTCGATCCGGGTTAGATTTTTGAAATATCTCTAATGTACAGACGGAAGTTTTACAATTTTATAATAGAACAGATGGATGGATAGTTGTTGTACAGACACTAGCCGCTGCCCGCAGCTTCGCTCGCTTGTTTAGTTCTTTTCATCTTTAGGTTTAATTACCGTAGTACCTCCTTGCGATGATCGCGTTTGGGGCTAAAGTTACTAAGCTAATTCACCCTCTCAAAGGTAAAATTTTGTTAAACGCCGATATACGTGTACATTTATTTATAACCAGGTGTAGATATATTAATATTCGTGTTTCTTACTTTGAAAATGACGGATTACCATACAATCGTTCACCCCTTTTGGGGGTGAAAATTCCAAAAATCGTTTCTTAGTGGATGCTTACAACATAAAAGGCATTAAATGTCAAAATTTCAAGTTGGTAGCTGCAGCGGTTTAGACTTTGCGTTGACGATCAGTCAGTCTGTTAGTCAGGACAAGTAATTATATATGTGTAAACGAAGTTCGTAAAACTTCATTTAACTTAATATTTGCCAGGCATTCTATTTAGTATTTTAGGTCGGTCATAAGTACATATTATTTTTGGGTCTTTCATAATAACATCTTGACTGTCAATGGTCATTTGTATGTCATTCAAAGAGTAATGTCATTGTAAGATATTAAGGTTAACTTTATTAATTTTGGATTGGATTAGATTAGAATTATTGAAATAATAGCTTTAAATGTTGTTTCTCTGTCCAGAGCAACACAATTCGGCGTTTATTCCATCCATACATTAGAATAATTGAATACTTTATAAAGTCACATTATATATGTATAGACAGATAGATAGATAGTTTTTATATAGAAACTGTCTCGTTAATTGTATTCGGGTAAGGCTGAAAACGTCAACACCTCAAGTGACAGAGGCACGGCAAAAAGGTAGCGGTGCTCATATCAACACACACACACACACACACAAAGTAGACACGCCCGGGGAACCGAACAAAAATCGCGCATTCATAAACACTGCGCAGAACAACGTTTAACGAGTTTCACTGTTCTCTGTGTGTATATTGTTTGTTTTTGTAGGACAAAAACAAAGAATCGCTCTACGCAGCCGCAAATAGTTTGCGTTTAGTTGACATCTCTACTATTATAAAATTATTAAATGTCAAATTTTCAAAAATCAAAGATATTTAGAAAATAATCAGATCAACAAATTATTAAGGGCTTCTGAAATCAGATCCGTCAATTTTTGTTAGTTTGTTTGATCGGGCTTCAAGCAAAAACCGGCGGGTAAATTTTTACAATCTCAAAGTAACTATTCCTTAAATACTGCGCCATGTTTCATCAAAATCGATCCAGTAGAATTGAAGATACAGCTTGATCCTTGTTTTAGTTGTCGCCGATAAGGTACGAGAGGTAAAGTAAAAGTACATAGTTATATGGCTTTTTATATAAATCTATGATTGTTTCAGGATGTCCCATGTAGCGGAAAACCGACATTCACGCGAGCGGAGCCGCCGGCAAAAGCCAGTTTTAAATAATAGCATCCCTGCATCTCTTTTCGTGGATGCTGTAAGAACCAGCTATGTGATACATATATACACTCACGCCGATATCCCATAAGGGTAGGCAGAGACCATAGTACATACTACACAGATACATAGAGTCACGCCTCTTTCCCATTAGGGTAGGCAGAGACCACTTCTTCCCACCTACTACGACCATTTAATGTAGCAGTGGCAATCCACAGTCCACATTTCGCCCCCGCGGGCAACGAGACGTGTCGGGTGCCGAACCGCGACGCCGCAATTTTATAAGGTTAAAAATGTTAAAGTTCCTCATTGCGCTCCCGCGACTTAATGGAGAGGAAAGGAAAAAGGATGAGGTAGGAAAGGTGTATGGAGCAAGGAATATGGAATTTTGGAATTGGATTATAAGATATAGGATACTACTATCTCGGAAGGAGTAGGAAGAGACAGTCGTAGCTCGGGGGCCCGGGGTTGCTTACCCGTATCCGTCCCCAGTCCATATCGTCCCCACTACAGGGGCACGGACCTCCCCTGATCAGGAGGGGGATTAGGCCGTAGTCTACCGCGCTGGCCCAGTGCGAGTTGGTAGACTTCACACACCCATACGGGCATGCAGGTTTCCTCACGAAGTTTTCCTTCTCCGTTAAGTACATACCCGCTTACTAGCTTACCCGTATACTTAAGTATATTTGCCGGACAGGCTTAAAGACTAAGTACTCCCTGATCTTAAGACCAGCTAAGTGATGTACCAGGAAAATAGGCAACAGTGTTATCCTGTTATTCAATTAGAATCTACCGCGGAGATTATGGCAAATCCCTCCCCCTTTTTAAGTAGAAGCCCATCTCTGGACTTCCACAAACTGCTGATAATAATGACAGAAATGCGAAACACAGTTCCTCAACCATAAAACTTAGCCACGTGACTTAGAACGTTTGAGACAATCTAATTACTTTCGTTCGGGGTTATTTTCAAAGTTTCTTAATGACACCTTTCTGTGTCGGCATCCTCACAAATAGCCCGCCTCGGTAATATATGGCAATTCGAATCGGGAAATAGTTGTTTTTAAAGCTTGGCATTGGCACAAATATCTGGTGGAACCAGTCTCAGAGTCGAAACTTTGTGGCACCCGTGGGAATTATTACGCAGTCGCCATTTATCGGGCTCCAAGTGCCTGCCAACTATAACTTAATTTAATGACAGGTTACCAAATTTTTCACACTACCCACCTTTTTATAAAAAAAAAAAATAACGAAAATAGCCTAATAAAATGTCACAAAGACCCGACAAATAACATTAATTCCACCGATAAAATAGAAAAATGAAATAACAGCCGATATGTTGAAGAGCATATCTGAAGCCCTTTGACGTTCCATTACCTCTCAAGTCTAATGGGCCCCGCGAGCACTTTCAGAAACGCTGTCTTCTCTTTATGTTGCACTCAATGAAATAATGGATTCGCTGTCTCGAACGAGTACAGTATTCTGATTCTAAGTTTATTAGATTCTAGGATAATATCTTTCACAAAACTTTTAGATGACGCCATTTATTTTAGACACCAAAATTATTAATTTGATATAATAATAATAATAAGTAGTTGTGTCTGTTATCGGTCTGACAGCGAAGAGCTTCGACAAAGAACATCTCAAGCTTTCACTAAGCAGATGGGCCTAGTCTCATAAGTATGATAAAATTTGTCCCTACCGGGACTCGAACACGTGTCTCAACAGGGCCATTGCCACTGTACAGTCAGTCGTCATATGTTTTTATCGTAATATTTAATACTAGTTTTTGCCCGCGGCTCCGCCCGCGTGAATGTCGATTTTCCGCTACATGGAAAATCCCGAAACAATCATAGATTTACGAGTATATAAAAAGCTACAGAACCACTTTTACTTGAGCTCTCGTACCATTACGGCGGCTACTAAATCAGGGATATTCAATTCTCCTGGTTCGATTTTGATAAAATATGTTGCAATATTTAAGTCGGAATAGCACCTTAAAGGTTGTAATAGTTTGACTAAAATCTACCAGCTGATTTTTGCGTGAAGCTCAAACAAACAAACATCGACGGATTTGGTTTCAGAAGCCCTTTATTAGTCAATCTGAGTAGATTATTTTTAATTTTATCTGATTTTTGAAAATTTTACATTTAACAATTTTATAATAGTATATAGATAGATAAATGTTTTTATGGTAATATGTAATGTACGTGTGTTGTGTGGTAATTAGAATGTGGAATCAATTAGAGTAGTAGAATGTACCATAGAGTGTTTTAGTTGTCGCCGTTAAGGTACGAGAGGTAAAGTAAAAACGGTTCTATGGCCTTTATATAAATCTATGACTGTGTCGGGATTTCCCATGTAGCGGAAAAGAGATATTCATGCGGACTGAGCCGCGGGTAAAAGCTAGTAAATAAATAAAACTAGCTCGAATCGCATCGCTATTGAACCCAAACGTGACTTACTCTCTGCCTCGGAGTAAGCAGCCTCATTTTATCTCAAATTGAGAATGAGGCTGTTCAAATGGTTACGGAGATAAGATTTTCACCGATTCCCTAAAGACTTCCATTTTTGCATTAAGCCAAATGAAGAGATTACGCTGTATAGAATTGAAGATAACCAATATGCGAGTTAACACTGTGTTTCAAAAGTCAACTATGCAATAATAATGGTATATTACTAAAAGTTCAAAACTACGAGGGGTGATCCAAAAGTAATGATATTTGATTATCTCTAGTCCTGGTAAGAATCCAAAAACTACTTTTTTGATCGCTTATATACCACCATAGAAAAACATATAAATAGGACACGGTTTCCGGGAGATACATTCATTTGAATACGAACCGTCGAAAAGAAATCATCAAAATGGAGAAAAACGAAATAAGAGCTGTCATCAAGTACCTCTGTTTGAAAAAACTGTCTACCAAAGACATACACAGTGACTTGGTGGAAACATTGGGAGACTGCTCCTCCAAACTTTGTTAAGTATGGAGGAGCAGTCTCCCAGTTAATCCCAGCGTGCAACTGTTTGCACGCTGGGCCAAGGAGTTTAAACTGGGCAGAACATCCATTGAAGATGAACATCGCGAAGGACGCCCATCCACGTCTCTAACCGGGGATAACGTGAAAAAAGTGTAAGATATTGTGTTGGCAGATCGAAGAGTGACCATCAGATATGTAGCTGAGGTCACACGGATCTCATATGATAGCACTCAAAGAATCATTGCCAACGAATCGGATATGACAAAGGTCTCTGCGCATTGGGTATCGAGAATGTTAACTGAAAAACTTCGTGACAAATCACGAGACCAAATAACAATCCGTGACTTGGAAACGAGCTTCCTCACCGACACCAAAGAAATTCAAAGTTTCAAGTTCCGCGGGCAAAGTAATGGCGTCCATTTTTTGGGACGCTGAAGGAATTATTATCGTGGAATATTTGGAAACTGGAGCCACTATCACGGGCTGTTACAACGCAGACCAAATAAGAAGATTACGGTAGGTGATTAAGGAAAGAAGACGCGGCAAGCTGCGAGCTATTGTGCTGTTTCACCAAGATAATGCACCGTCACACAAAGCTGCAGTTGCGATGGCTGCCATTCAAGAATCAGGATTTGAACTGCTTGAACACCCTCCCCGTTTGCCAGATCTCCTGGCTCCCAGTGACTTCTACCTCTTTCATCGGCGCAAGAAATAAATTTCATAAATTTGAAGAATTTATTTATTTATTTATTTCCATAAAAAAAAGATGACAATATATAATTAATATGAAGACTGAGTCCTGTACTAGGTTTGCTTATGACCCGTATTACAGGAGTGTCAGAGTCTTCTCACACAAACGTTTTACAAAATATAATATAAAGCTACAACAAAAGGGTACAAAAAAGATTCCAATGGAAGTGCGAAGTAATGGCCGCTGTTGAGGCGTTTTGGGAAAATCAAAAGAAAGATTTTTTTCTAAGGGAATTTTAGGTTTAGAAAAGAGATGGACTAAATATATTGACTTGTTAGGAGACTATGTAGAAAAATAAAAACAAATTTTAAGCATAAACATCGTATTTTTTAATTGATTATCATTACTTTTGGATCACCCCTCGTATATGGAAAAAATAATGACAAATTTATTTAATTTTCTCCTGAGGAAATTAATGTTTTTTTTATCAGTGAGTCACATGATTTGAAACTCTAATCAGTAAGAGCGACATCTATATTCAATAACAAACGCACACGCGCTCACACACACATTTTTTTTTAAAGAGACCTCACGCATTAGGATTAAATTCCTGTGTCGCGGGGACTTTACAAACATTCAAATAACGGGAACACAGAACACCCAGACTCAGAACAACAATTTGTGGATTACACAAAGTTGTTGTCCCGTGTGGTGTACGAACCCACAACACTCGACAGCGCAGTGGAATAGCGACCATTTAAACCACTGCGTTATCCGTGCAGTCAAACATTTGACAGGGCTGTTAGTTTATCTGATTCAGTTTTTGGCATGTTATTACTTTTTATATTATAATAATATTATAAAATTCTTCACATTACAAAGCATAACACTAACAGTAATAATTTTTTACGTTCATAACTTAAATTCGCCGTTAAACTTTAAGCAAAATCAACTTCACACATAACCTTAATTAGGTATGTTTTTTGCACAATGACGTCAGACGTGCTCACGAGACCATACTGCTGCGTTTCATTCATCGTTTAAATATGTAAGATTAAATAAATATTTACACATGGATATGATTTTGAACGCATAAAGCGTTTAAATTTTTAAGTTGTTTTTTAGGTTGTTTATTTATAAGGTGTCCGTCAACTCTCGGATTGTCTCTGAAAACAATCCGGTGTGTAATATTTTAAGGCCAGGTGCTGTACGTAATATGTTTGCACTAACGATTGAAGTGACGATTGCTTAAGCAAATTCTAATATTAATTCACGTACCCGATTAATGTCACGTACCCCATAAATGGTGGGTTGTCGGAGAGAATGCGACATATTTGTGGTAATAAATGTTCAATTTTGAGAAACCCATTTTAATATAATAGAGTATTTTTTATTGCACAAAAACATAAAAAAAAACAAAAATAAAACAAGATATAGAAAGTGTACATAGGGATCAAGCTGTATCTTCTAGCTATTCTACTGGACTGATTTTTATGAAACATGCCGCAGTATTTAAGTCAGAATAGTACCTTTAAGACGGTAATAGTTTAACCAAAATACAGCCCATTTATGGCTGTTAATAAATATTATCTATACTATTATAAAATTGTTAAATGTCAAATTTTCAAAAATTAAAAATTTTAAAAATAAACTACTCAGTTCAACTAATTAAGGGCTTTTGAAACCAAATCCGTCAATGTTTGTTTGTTTGTTCCGTTTTCACGCAAAAACTAGCGGGCAGATTTTGATTAAATTATTACAGTCTTAAAGGTACTATTCCGACATGTTTCATCAAAATCGGGTCAATAGAATTAAAGATACAGCTTGATCCCTGTTTTAGTAACCGCCGTTAAAGTACGACAGACCAGGTAAAAGTGGTTTTTAGACTTTTTATTATAATGTAAATCTATGATTGTGTCGGGATTTCCCATGTAGCGCAAAACCGACATTCACGCGGGCGGAACCGCGGACGAAAGCTAGTTATATAATAATACACAAAAAAGAAAACCCAAATTTATATAATTTTGTACAATATATGTAATTACGTATATCAATTCTATATATGTAATTACTATTAATAATAACACAATTACTATAATATTGAACTACAGCGCATTACTGCTTTAAAGCATTTTTGAAAATATTCGGCGACCCAGTACGTCTCACGTGCAAAGGTATTACAGCCTGAGCTGCAAACGAATTGCCATAACAAATAGCCCGTAGAATGAGTTGGCATTTACAAGATTAAGTTTTCTGCCGCTCTAAATGACGTCGAATACTATTCATAGAGATATTCAAAAGTATTTTTTTAATAAGAGGGAGTTGAGTTATCAAAGGGAATCGAGTATGAATTGAAATATTCGTATAATGTTGAAGGCGAATTGGAAGCCACTTAAGTTTAGTGCGGAATTGAGCTATGATCATATTTACTAAGACCAAATGTAAAATTAATGTAGAAGTTTTGAAGCTGTTCAAGCTTATACAGTCTGTCTTCAGTAAGATCTAGATAAATTGCATCCGCATAATCAAGAATTGGAAGGAGAGACTGTGCAAGTGCAATTTTGGTGGAGATGGATAGGAAATTGTGCAATCTACGTAACGAACCCGCTGACGTAAACAATTTACGACTTACCTCCCCTACCTGCTTGTAGCTTTCAAGAAAGAAATAAAGAAAGAATCACATTTATTCAGCACAAGCACAACAAACAAATTCAAAAATAAAAGAAAGTAAAACAAAACATATAAAACAAGGATCATATAGAAAGTTTACAATCGCAGTATACGCGGGTCACACTGAAAGTCTTTAGAAAATAAAAAACGGCACAATGTAGAAAGTTGCCGATACTTTTATTGTTTTTCGAAGTAGTCTCCGTTCCACTGTATACATCTTCGCATTCGATGGAACCACTGAGAAAAGCAGTGGGTCCATTCTTCCTTAGGGGTCTCTTCTATGGCATTTTCGAACGCACTCACCGCACCTTCAGGGCCCGTTAAGCGAATACCTCGATGTTTATCTCTGGTTCTTGGGAATAAATGAAAGTTGCAGGGCGCCAGGTCAGGACTATATGGCGGATGACTCATTATCTCGACACCTTCCATAGTTAAATATTCAATTGTTCGTTTTGCGGAGTGCACTGAAGGGTTGTCGTGATGAAGGAGGAACCTGCTTCGAGGGCGCTGCTGTCGAACATTTTCCAAAACAACAGGCAAACAACAATTAACATACCAGTCTGCAGTAACTGTCCTTTAAAAATCATATTTAAATAATGCTATCGATTTATACCTTTCCAAACAAACTTGTATACTTGGATGGCGAGAACAAACTATGGATGAAAAGAATATAGCAAATTTTGTAAACAAGATAATTATCTAAATGCAGAAAATAAATCGATTTTACCAATCTCAAAGGTCACTTAATTGATTGACCTTAATAAAGGTTTTAATTGAGTACAGGAATTATAACTTCATCAATCCGACGGCCCAATATCTCGAACTCGACGAATAGTTATCAAGTTAGAAAGATAAGTAATTGTCTTTGAAAACCATCTAAGGAGTTTATGAATAATGGATTACAGTAGGGAGGTAATCATAGGCCAGAGTTTAGGGAATAAACTTATTTAGAAGTAGATTAGGGCCAAATTTGGTACATTACAATTATCTAAACGTATAAATACATTTGTATTTTATAATAATTTATGTTAGAATCCGCCTTTTACAAAAACTCTCAGTGAGGTATTTTAATTAATTCCAGAATGAAATATGTATATATCTATGTGCTCTGTTAGCCTAAAATAGGCTGGCACTAAACATTCAAAAGTTCTTCCTGAATCCAGAAACATAATATTGAGTACTGCTGAATTTTTCAGAATATTTTCTTCACAGATACGAAAGATATTTTCGGAGTATCATAAAGATCCTATTACTGAATTTAAAAAAATATTCTCGAGGAAAGATAAAAATCTAATAGTAAATTTTGTATCATGTAGAGTTAAAAAGTAGATCTTCGTTCCAGCAAACCGTAGGTTTTTTTTTCTCCACAAGGCTTACACGAAAAATATTATATCTCTCGACACAACCTCTAATGGATAATTTTTCCTTTTGAGATGACATTGTCTAATAACAGACAAATCTCAGTTTGGGTTTTGCTCCAAAAATTGTCTTTATCTTACAAAATGTACTAATGAAAAGTGTATTATAAATTTATTCACGAAACATTTTACTCAGAACTGCCAATTATTTTAATGAAATAAATTCTGTCGACTACTAACTGCGCCATTTCAAGAGATTATCACCTTGTAATTTGTTTTCGTAACCTAAATGATGACCTCCAAAGATTACTTTCTGTCTGTTAAATATCACTCAGACACGCAATTCAAAGTAAATATAAAATTCTTCATAAAACTTTGTTAGGTTCCCATATAAACTGATCAAATCTTTTGAGATTGCTTCTTGCTTCAAAAACCTTTTCTAAAACAAATTGAAGCGGTTTCTGCTCAATCTTATTAAATTTAAACACCAGTAAATATAAAAGACGCTTGAATAAATGATGATATTTGAGCGGTCAGGTACTTGCTTGATAATTACGAGATCATTTGATTTTCAACTTTGAGGAATGAAGTAATCGACTATCACATCATCATCACCATGGTCAATCTGTCTACTTTTCCACCACAGGACACCTCTCAGAATGAGAGGGGTTGGGCCATAGTACACTATATAGCATCATAGTGGCTTAACGTGGGTTGGTTATTCAACTGTCACATATGGTCTAAAACAGAGGTTTAACTGGTTGATCAATAATTTTCTAATACTGTTTAAAAATAAAAAACAAATTTCAGAAATTTTGTGAATTACGCATATCATGTCCTTATTATCATATCTTACAAATTACTTTTCAAACTTTTATGAGAACCCTGCCAAAAGGTCAAAGATACCCGGCATTATTGAAAGGCGGCGCTCGCTTTGCTTCAAAGTGAAGTGTATTTTAAAAATTAATTGATAGCTTCTCTTTACAGAGAGTCATTAATTTAGGGATTAACCGGAAGGGGGTTGCAGAGATTAAAGTCCTAATTAGGTGCTTTTCGTACCTACTCCGGTAGCGATTCTTGTCTCACAATGAAAAATATAACATTTCGATTAAAAGACTGACTATAGTGGGGAACGAACAATGTGCGTGTTGGGCCTCGTATGCAACGTAGAGTTTCATAGTCGAATACATTGACATCCAAAGTAGTAAATATCGACCCTCAGGGGTCGAAGGGGACCCGCAAGGAGTCTACGCCAACAGTCAAAACCACATTTGATGTTGATAAATTTGCAAAAAATTTATATTAACTACGCTTTGGGGGTCTACCCAATTGGGTAGACCCCAATCAAAATATTTTTTGTTTGGACCAAGTGGTCCACAAGACAAAAAAGGTTGAGAACCTCTGGTCTATGTATACTATTATAAAATGTCATTGTATGTAAATAAAAGATATTTCCACAAATCTGATACAAATCGACTAATTAAAGGCTTCTGTGACCGAAACCAATTTTGGTTTTCTTAGAGTCTGTCTGTCTGTTTATGAAATGAACTTGTCACTGATAACTGATATTGTGTAATAAATAGTTAGGCTATACCTGGTGTGGCGCACAGAAAAACACGCGTGCGGGGTTTGGCGATATTTTATTTTGATAATAGAAAAAAAGCGGGC
>WUAW01037733.1:1378-11457 GCA_017165845.1 Thaumetopoea pityocampa | reverse complement strand
TGCAGGGGCTCCACCGGAACCAGCTAAATTTTGAAAGTGGTCTATGAGAAAAAAAAGTCTGGGAACCTCTGCTCTATATCAACGCTAAAGAAAAATGTATCCAACATTCACAGATCAAGATGTGGTTCAGCGCGGCTTTGCCGTCGCCTGCAGCAGAGCGTTCGGTTTGGGATTTTTACAAACCAGCGTTTCATCGCCATCATCATGTGCCCCTGATAGCCCACAGCTGGACATAGAATTGAGGGATTTGCCATAATCTCCACGCTGAGTAGGCCTTTTGGAGACCGCAGTTGATTTTGATTGAATAACAGAATAATGATGCTGTCTGCGCATGCGCGTGCACCGTCCGGTGTGGGGTGAAGTCGCCCGCGCAGCCACCACTGCCCGCAGCTGTCGGCGCGTCATTATTGTTGGTTTCTAATTGGAATTTGAACGCATACATGTCAAACGTAACAGCACTTAGTAAATTATACAGTTCACAAGCTTTGGGTTTAATTTATATTGAAACTCCTCAACAGATGCTGCACGTTATCCTTGTACATATTCCTTAGCTGATTCTCACAGCACCTACGGTAAGCATGCACATTATGGCAAACCCTTCCTTTTTATGGTTGAGGTTGATGTAAAAGAAGAAGAACAGAAAGAGGTGTTTAACGGACTCTGAATTAGTTTTTTACGAAGTACCGAGTATTTTATCATCGCATAATAATCTAACTAAATGTCTCCTCCTGTTCCCAAATTTAAACAAAAACTTTCGCGCCTCTTTACTTGCCGTTAAAACAATAATAATAAATATCTAAGGTAATGTACCGGAATTAAACCCAGCGTCTAGTGAACAGAGCGGTAAATATAAGCTGACGAATGGGCCAACTTTATCAATAAATTTATTAGCTACCCGCCTATTTTGAAATAAGAATAATGAAATTGCGGGTGATTTTTCGTTAATCGAATTAGTATTTGTGATTATGATAGCAGTTTTAATTGGATTTACAGCCAAATTATCTTTGAGACGTTTGTACTAGTGTACTGTCAGTAGATAAATACACTTCACAATATTATACAATGTTTATATATAGGGTAGATATTTAATATATTATATATGTATACATATTAAACGTAATTTAATATGTATAACTAACTTCTAAAGCTACTTATTAGCGAGTGATACGAGAGTGCGAGGCACGCGGTAGCTAGCGCAAACTGTTTTATTCCGGTTTTAGTCATTTTGTATGTCGTTATAATGTAAAACGTTAAAAGAATTAGATTAAAAATACTTCAAAATTAAGAAAAAATACTCCTAACCAAATCAGTTAAAAATATAGATCGGGGTTGAGATCTAGAATCCGTCCCTAAATTATCGCTAATACGATCCCAGTCTCATTCGTGGTAATTTTGTTGTAACATAATTAATTTAGACTCTGCCTATCTTTTTCTAATGTCAAACGCCAAAACGAGATAGCTACAATTTTGGTGCTGTCAGTTTCGTTTAGGAACGTCAAAATTAAAAGATTTAGGTGCGATTTCGGAATACACGCACTAAAGATACGCATAAACGCAACATTCATTTGATCCGTTTGACAGAAACGTATATCAGTACTCTTGCTATCTCGTTTTGGCGTTTGACATTTGAAAAAGATATAGAGGGACCAAATTTACTTTAGTTCTGTACAACAGAATCGGCATCATTGTGTGAACCGTGGCGATGATGCCCGAACGTGCCCGCGGTAATCTTAATGCTTTGGGCTATCTGTAGACGAACTCTGCACGCTTACCGCTCGTTGCGGTAAGTAACGTTGACCAAGGTTAAAAATAAGCTCAACTAAAACTAAAGCAAATCAGCCATATAAGGGTGTCGTCACCATGCAACATTGGAAATTGTTAGAAACACAATCAGAAATATGATCGGAGTGAGTTAAATATTTTTCCGAGCGGATCCTAAACACACACGCTGTAAACTTTTACGCACGACATTGGGCCTAACGAAACATTATTCAGCTCAATGACATTATTACTTTGCGTTCACGTGGCATATGCAAATACATCTTAAATCTCAACAGTTTCTCGTTTTATTGCGCCCGCCCTTTACCGGTAAAGCCGTTTTATATTGCCGAACTTGGGAAATGCTACCGAGTTACGTTTTGTTTGAAAATAGTTAGTTTTTTTTGCTAGAAACGCTTATGTGCACAAGCCAGCGTCTTTACCTTGGCTATAGAATTGTTGCTTTTAAACGACTGGATACTTTCAAGTATTTTCAGTCTAGCGCTTGTCTCCACTCTAGGTGGATATACTTTTAATTTGGTTTGAATTGAATGACTCAATCATCAGCACCGGCCCGTGAAAGTCCACCGCGGAATATAAACTTCTTAAAAAGGACGGATTTGCTCCACCGCTTTTTTAGTCATCCTAATAAATCAATCCCAATAACAAATATTATCCTAATAAATATAATCTAATATAATAATAATATCTATATATAATTCTATAATCCTAATAAATATTATCTAAGTTGATATTAGCTAATTATTACTGCTTACAATACAGTATATCAGTGTGCATAATTAACGCTGAGACTCAACTTATCTCACGTCAAACCGAGTGTTCGCTTTTGTGGGGCATGTATATTGTACACTGTATTGTCCTGTATGGGTAAATAAATAAATAATAATAATGAAAAGAACATAAAGTTCTTTCATTTCGAATTTAACTTATTTTACTGATTATTAGGAGTTTTTAGTTATAAATCAGGACCAACGGTTATCAGTGTTATTATAGAATACAGATATTCGTAATAAACTAAGCGATTTTTAAATTAGGAACTTAATGCTTACTGTTTGTTCGATCACATCTGCCAACAGATGGCATTAAGAACGGTTTTGTGAAAAAATGTTAGAACTCAGATGATCACGGACTATATGTATATCTGTAGTAATGTAGTATATAAACTGGCACATACTGCCAGAGCACGGAGTAGAAAGTAAAAGGACAATAGTTCCAATACATGCAGCTGTATTTTAGAAAATTAGGACGCGAGGGCCACTAATATATTCCATACACTCATATATACTCACTCATATATGCCATAAGGGTAGGCAAAAACCATAGTACATACTACATTCATACATACAGTCACGCCTCTTTCCACCTGCTTCGATCGTTTAATGTAGCAAAGTGGCTATCTGCAGCTCACATTTTGCCCCTGCGGGCAACGAGAAGTGTCGGGTGGCGAACCATGACGCCGCCATTTTATAAGGTTCAAAAGTGTTAAAGTTCCTCATTGCATTCCCACGGCTTAGTGAAGAGGAAAGGAAAGAGGATGAGATAGGATAGGTGTATAGAGCAAGGAATATGGAATTTAGGAAAAGGACTATAAGATATAGGATATTACTATCTCGGAAGGAAAAAGAGACCGTAGTAACTCGGGGGCCGGGGTCGCTTACCTGTGTACTTAAGTCTATTTGCCGGAAAGGCTAAAAACTAAGTACTCCCCGACCTTTGTAGATATATACTTCTATTGTAGATATATAATAAATCTAAATGTCTTTTTTTGCAGATGGATTTTAACTATATCATCACAATTAAGACGGGGAGAAAATTAATCAAAATTAATTAGAAAAAAATGAACAGATAGGTCTTAAGTGTAGAAAATGGATAAGAGTATAAAGAAGAAAAACCATTTGAATGGAAAACATAAGAAGAATGGAAAGACCGAATACAAAATTGACGATGATGTCATCACAACATGTTGCTTATGTCTCAAAACGAAAAAAAGCAAAAAGAAAAGCTTTATTGCAGGATGTGTCACCAATCTTGGTATATTTTTATTGNCTAAGTACTCCCCGACCTTTGTAGATATATACTTCTATTGTAGATATATAATAAATCTAAATGTCTTTTTTGCAGATGGATTTTAACTATATCATCACAATTAAGACGGGGAGAAAATTAATCAAAATTAATTAGAAAAAAATGAACAGATAGGTCTTAAGTGTAGAAAATGGATAAGAGTATAAAGAAGAAAAACCATTTGAATGGAAAACATAAGAAGAATGGAAAGACCGAATACAAAATTGACGATGATGTCATCACAACATGTTGCTTATGTCTCAAAACGAAAAAAAGCAAAAAGAAAAGCTTTATTGCAGGATGTGTCACAAATCTTGGTATATTTTTATTACTTTTGGTGTATACGTTAATAGGTGCTTTCATTTTCTTGGCAATAGAAGGAGGTGCAGCAAAGGTTCACCAAAAAACGTTAGCGACAACATCATACCAAGCTGCAGAAGGTCAGAAATCAATACCTCTATCAAAGTTGAACGGAACGATTACGCAAGCGAGCGCAGACTTGAGGTCTCAAACAGTCGAAAGTATCTGGGAAATAACAGTTTCATTGAATATCTTATACAAGGAGAATTGGACAAGACTGGCTGCTCAAGAGATTGCGAGATTTCAGGAGAAATTGGTGGCGAGAGTGGCTGCTGATGTATCGGCGCAATACAGTGGAGCGAGAGCGTTAGAATCTGCTCCAGCGTTGGTCGTAGACGATTATGAATGGAACTTTGCAAAGGCCTTTCTTTACTCTTTGACTGTGTTGACCACTATAGGTAAGATGCTGAAACCCCTACCTATTGTTTTCCTTTTTATTAAACCCTTTTTATTTTAGAAACAATTATTTTTGTTTTAGAAATGCTTAGTCAATTTTCGCAAACTTAAATTTTATTGTTACCAAAGTTACGCACACAGAACATGTTATCTGGACGTTTAATTACTGATTAGGTAGCTATATGGCGCCGGCATAGAACTGTAATAGCGTCACCTCATTTCTTTCCATGGATGCTATGAGAATCAAGTAAAGGATGTGTATCAGCGTAACTGGCAGTAGCTTTATCCTGTTATTCAATCAAAATCTACTGCAATTTCTAAGACACCTGCCAAGACTGGAAATTATGGCAAATACTTCCTTTTTAAGGAGGATGCCTATATGCAACAGTGGCCTTTCAATGGATAATGATGATAATGAAGTTAGCAATAAGTATATAAGGAAATTTTTATTGTCATACCATAACCAAATCTTTCGGAAAAATTGCCGACAGTAATATTTGTCATTACAACTTTATGCATGCATGTGTAAAGATATGTACAAGTAATGTAATATTTTCTTTAACAGGTTATGGAAGCGTTGCTCCAAGAACAGCTTTGGGTAAGGCCGTCACAATAGGTTATGCAGTAATAGGCATTCCACTAACACTCCTATACCTATCAGTGGTTGGAGCTTTACTCTCAAGGCTAGCCAGAAGTGTGTTCAGTAGAGCACTATGTTGTTGTTTATGTACAAAATGCGGCTACTGTTGCCTTGACGAACGAACTATGACGCATAAAGAAAGAAAAGAAAAAGTTAAGAGGCAAGACGATTACAGAAATCAAGCCTTGCACCTCCAAGAACCTTATTACGTTCGATCTCCATCAGGAACTATAATTTCAGCATCGCAAGCACACAACGTCAGTACGAATTCCACAAAAGACAAGACATCGAGTCTTGGCTTTCTTAGAGATTGTGACTCAATGAGTTGTACAGATACTGATTCAAAGGATTCTTTACGTGGTTTCTCAATACTTGCTCCAATTTCGTTATGTTTGGCTGCAATTTTTACTTATATTTTCTTTGGAGCTTTAGTTTTTTATCATCTCGAAGGTTGGAGCACAATAGATGGGGTTTATTTCTGTTTCATGAGCCTCAGTACGATCGGGTTTGGACACTTAGCTCCTGGGGTTACACAGAAAAATGGCGCGTCAAGTGGTACTATATGGTTTTGTTCAATATACATAATGACTGGCCTTGCTCTGACTGCCATGTGTTTCAATGTTCTCCACGATGAAATTGTACATCGTTTGAGACATCACGAGAAAGTTTTAAAAGCCAATCAAAAGGTTTTAACTTCGGAGTTTTTGCATAGGTCTTGACGAGACGAAAGCGAAAATTTAACAGAGAGGACAATGATACATTCGGATAGTGACTTACTGCCGGAAGTTTTGCATCATGTTTCGGGGAGGTACGAAGGGACGGCGATACGTAGAACGGTGTACACATTAAAAGAAGAAAAGGAGCCGGAGAGAGTGACCCCTATGTAGTTTTACTTTCATTTTATTCCCAGGGAATATTTGATTCGGGGCACTTAATTATTAATGTGTATGAGGATAAGATGCTCACATAAGAATATTAAATTTTATTCTTGGAAGTACTGACATAAATTTACATTTTTGATAAATTATTTTGATTCCGATGATTTGATTCTGATAATATTCATTTTTTTTATAATTATATATAATACAATTTTTGTTCAAAAGAAAATATTAATTTATGATTTCATATGTGGGGAAAAAGTGTGTAAATTCTGTCAGATCTTTAGATCTTTTCCATCTACCCTCAAATAATCCAATAGTTTTAGTGTATATAGTATTGTATTTTATAAATCCTCTTACTGTCTGATAGCAAAGTTGTAACAATGTGTGTATGTTATATTGATTGTATCTATAATAGGTTCAGTTTCACTAGCACTGTTTCGAGCTTTCCGGTTAGAAGGGTCAGTAACTCTCCGCAATCACAGGCACTAGAGGTATAACATCTCATCCTCAGGAGCTGCAACGATTTACAATATCATAACATTTGTTCCAAACCTTCTGTTGATATCCTACTCGATCCTCAAATTAAAGTTTGCCGATCAGGTACATCACTGGAGTCTCTGAATTGTGTCTAAATGTATCATATTGTACACACGAAGTGTATTAGAGTGGCTTTTTAAATTTTACAGTACCTAAAGTTTCATTTCAAAGATTTGTTTTTTTATGATATAAGATTTAATAGACAGTCTCAAAGTTAGGTAAAATGAAAAATGACTGACCGTACGTTAATTATTTTCATTAGACAATTAAATGTGTAAGATAAAAAAATATTTATTTATAATAATAATGATAATAAACCGTATTTAATTAGTATTAAGAATTATTATTGAATGAATGATTTTATTTGTAGCATAATGTAATAGAATTTAAATGTTTTGTAATATATTGTTGCATATAAAATATTTATAGAGATATGCCAAATTATTGATAGTTTGTATCTATTACGTATCATTATAAAAAAAAAATAAGTAATTAATACAGTTGTATGACAACTCCCGTGGTAGAGTTTGGAGTGAATAAGATCGGGGATAGTAGGCATTTATTAACTCTTAAGGCGCTTTTCTAACCAAAACGCCGTATTAGTGACGTTTTCAATGTCTATTCTTTATTTAAAGAAAAACAATATTCGATTTTTTTTTCGGAGTTTAGGCGGCAACTCGAGTGAAGCGTCACCTGAAGTTTTCTTTTAACGTTTTATATTAATTTATTGTGATGTTTAATATATAAATTTGGAAATTTGGTGTTGTTTTGTGTATTAATCGTCAATAATCGTGAACAATATTGAAACATTGGAATAAAACTGTGACTAACATAGCAAAGCGACCGTATTTTTTCAAGACAATAAGTCTGCGGAAACTCATGCTCAGTCAATGTGGTAATCGTTGGGTTGACGTCCAAACTCCCAAGACGCAATAAAATGAGATACACCAGCATTTTATTGACTTATGAAATAATATAACTACGACAGGCAAAACAGTTCTTTTTTAATAAGAAATAGATGAGCAATGAAATAGCGGTACTAATACGGGGTTTTGCTTGAGAAAACACCTTAACAGTAATTATAATAGAGTCATAACGGTTATATTAGCTCAGTCAATGGAGTAATAATTTAACTTCATTAGAATCTGGCCTTCTGCTCATTAATCTGTCACAATAATGACACCAGTAGCAACATACCTCGTTTGTTACTGTCTTCATGATAGGAAATAACTGTGAATGTAGCTGTATATGGGCACCCAAATCATGATTTACTTTTGTGGCTAGAGTTTTAAGTATATTAAGTTACCAATGGTAATTATTGTGAAGTATATCCTAAATCCCTCAGTGCCTGAAAACTAAGGGAAGTGCCTGAAACATAGGGATACAATAAACTAATATATAATATCAATGTGTGTTACCAGTGATGACTTACGGCTCTAAGACGTGGTGCTTCACAAAAGGACTTTTTCAGAGGCTCAATGTCGCGCAGTGAGCTATGGAGAGGGCTATGCTCGGTATTTCTCTACGAGTTTGAATCAGAAATGAGGAGATCCGTAGAAGAACCAAAGTCGCTGACATAGCCCGTAGGTTATCAAGCTGAAGTGGCAATGGGCAGGTCACATAGTGCGAAGATCGGATGGCCGATGGGGCAAAAAAGTCCTTGAATGGAGACCACGTACTAGTAAGCGCAATGTGGGACGGCCACCTACGAGATGGACCGACTGGTGAGGATCGCTGGGTCTCTCTGGATACAGGTGGCTATGGACCGGTCGCGCTGGAATTCGATTGGAGAGGCCTATGTTCAGCGGTGGACAACTACGGGCTGAAATGATGATGACGATGATGATATCCTGAATTTGCTGTTTAGTTTTGGTATAATAACAGTCGCTCCGTCTCTTCCCGTCGATGCGTCCTTTATCTGATTCTCACAAGAATCAGATAAAGGACGTTTTTTTAACATATATTACTTGACCACAATCTCAATACTGATGGTAAGTGGCGATGTAACCTAGGGTGGTAAGAGGTACTAGCTTAATAAAAATCAATTAACCCTTGCCTTAAAGACACCTACATTATAATCGGACGGAGATATTGACGCATGAAGACTATTCTAGTCTTTGGCTGCACGTATTGTGAGCGTTATTCAGTCAAAATCTACTGCCATCTGCAATACGCGTGCTGCTCGTGGAGATTATGCCAAATCCCTGCTTTTTAAGGAATAAGTCTATGTCCAGTGGTGGACTCCAACGGGCTGATTATGACGATGATGGTATCTTACAAATTTTTTTCTGTTAATTAAAAAAAAATATTAGGTCAATTCATTCAAACTTGACCAAATGTTTTTTATAAAAATTACTTTATTGAAATGATTAGTAATAGAAATTAATTTATGCTAATTTTGTAAGATAGAAACATAATTTATACTAATTATGTAAGTTACTTTAAACTTAATTTATACTAATACTCAACTTTAGTTTCAATCACACAGGCCCAGCGCTCTTCAAGCTTCTGTACAGCTGTATCTGCGAGATTATCCTCCTCTATTTCTCTGAAGAAATATACTTCTAACTTCTCTCAAGATTAGAATGCATTATTACGAAAATTATTCTTTAAAATGCCAAACTAAGCGCAAGGTGAATAAGATCGGGCGAGTAGGAGGGACGAGCCCACTCCATAATTGTTCTTATCATAAAAAGTATTTGATTATATTCGATTTGTGTGGACTTGCTTTGACGTGCAAGATCATTATCCTCTTGCAATTCTTTCCAAAAGGCCAGTGTAATGTAGGCAATTCAATAATAAGCGTTACGTCATTGTGAAATAGGTCTCTTTGTTCGACAATAAGCGGCCAGTGATCAGACGTGTTTGATTTTTGGAGCATACCTACATAAATATTGTAAAGCCAGGAATCTATTTTCCGATTTAGGAAAACTGATTCCTGAAAAACGAACATTGCAATTGCCGGACAATAGTAATAAATACAGGTGCTGCAGTTATTCTTGTAATAAAAAAATAATTTGATAGTCAACGTTGAATGAATTGACCTAATATGTAGATTTGTCTCAATACCTGTTTGTTATAAGTTAAACTAGTATTGTATCATAGGTCACGGATTTGAGTAATCGCACAGAGTTTAGTTAAGATTTATTATTATAAATCAGTTCAAAAGGTCTCCGAGGCCTTCTAGAATTACAGACAGTCAAAATGATAGACATCTATCTGACGTCATCTCCCGTGACGATTAGTGCTCCAAATCCATTCGAGACATGGGGATGTTTTATAAGCTTCTGAAACATGCAGATCAAGTCTAAATTAGTTGTTACAATTATTATTTATTTTATTAATTATACAAGCTGTTAATATAATCAGTAATATATAGCTACAAAAAAACCGAATATTTTGTTTATTTACACTCCATACAT
>WUAW01037731.1:3430-16101 GCA_017165845.1 Thaumetopoea pityocampa | reverse complement strand
GGGGAATATCCATATTATAGAATAATATGGCAAGTACACAAAATAGCTCTACCTACTCCGATCATTAATAATGATCGATAATAGTAGTTAATCCAGTAACACCCGAATTATTTTTTCTCATTTTTGTGTATAAATTACATGGATTAGGGTAAGAGAACAGAAAAAATAGAATATGAACCCAAGAAATCTCCGAGTCTATTGACAGTAATTGCCATATTAAAAAATGATTAGTAGTATAGGTAGCCGTAATTATGTTTTTATTTATATCATAATTTTGTGTCCATATGGACACGCTAGGTAGGTACTGGGTTAAATATAATTTATGAGAACAATGAGGCTGGCATGTTTAAACTTAAACAAAAGCCTCTATAGAAAAAAAAAATTAAAAAAATGACGTGTTGTGACTTTGCAAGAAACGATTTTACCAATTGGTCGAATATTATAACACACTATATGACCCCATTCATATTTTTGTTTAAATTTGCCATTAGAATAGATTTTACACAACAATATTTTTTTACCTATTAATATACAGAATGACATAACATTATGCATAAAATTTATCTGTTATTAATATGACGATTGTTAAATTTGTCAGGATTATTATGTAATACAAGATAAGTTTTATTGCAACACACAACTAATTGTGTGAATGTGTTTTTTTCTGTGGCAACAATTTTTTTCATTTCCGAGACTTACAATCACAAATATATTATTGCAATTTAATTCAGTGCAAATGTATTTATTTGGTTGGATAACGGGACAGAAATTTTATACCGAAGACATACAATAATGAAAGTTCGAGTAAGATCCACACGGAACAAGTTACACAGTTCATTCGATACTCCACCCAACTTTTTTTCTGTTACCTCAAAGTCACCTACAGTTAACCGGTAGAAAGTAATGTACACATTAAGTTTGCCGATATAAATATGTATAGTTACATTCCCTGCCGGGCGCAAAATAGACCGCTCATCCAACAGGACAATGACGTAATTACATTTTTGCAATTAATCACAAGAAGCATTTCAGTTTAAAATTGGATTATACACATTTTGTAAATCATATCAATTATCATGATTTTTCATAATTTATTTATAGATTATTATTAATAACAAATTATTAATTATTAAATTATATAGCATTCTCGAAAAAAATCCATATTAAACACAAATCATCCAAATTACACACAAAATAAGATTTTAACTTTTTTGCAATTCGTCATTGATGACTTTGACTTTTTGGATGAGTGACTGTGCCTATGCAAATATGTATAATCGAACGAATTTGACGAATTTACTAGTGTTTGGGAAAAGGCTTATAAAAAGCAAACTAATAATGATATTTACATAATTCAAAAAGCAACGCATTTAATCCTCTTTTAACGAAATTAGAACATTTATAACGTATTATAAATTTATTTGAGTAAATTCAAATTTCGGGAACAAAATATTGTTTTTTGTTAAATTTAATGGTTAGGATACGGTGGTACGTTTTCAACAATACTGCCCTACTCGGATTCGAGTGACAAGCAGTGAACGCGTTATAGTATGAAGCGTAATAATATGACTCACACAGAAAACGCTCGTCGCTCATTCTTTGGTATTACGCTGGAATTTATTTGCGTGCTTACCGGCATAGTTTGACTTCCGTGGAGACTGGTGATGGCTGCTTGCGCCTCCTGGTGTGAACTGAACTTTACGAACGCGCAGCCTGGAAAGAAAATATATTACACTTTATTCAAATTTTGTCATAATAATAATAATGAGTCTGCAGGACAGCTTGTGGCGAGCTGTTTGGTGTAGCGAACCCACGGACCCGAATCCCGGGGGAAGGTCCTGTTCTTCATCTCCAGCTTGCCTTAAATGGCCGGCTAGAGTGAAAACTGACGAGGAATAGATCCCGCACCTCTGGCTTGCCTTCATTGGCCGGCCAGAGTGGAGTCGCGAGAGCATTATGCTCGAGGGTGGATGTGGAACGTAAGTGGTGAGTGGGCAGTACGTGATGGGACCCTCTGAGGGTGCAACTGATCGTACAGTTTAAAGCCCAGTGACAACTTTCCGCCCTTAAGCCACTCTTCTAATGTTGCCCTCTTGTCGCTTCTTGCGTGCGACCGTTTATTAGAGTGGCGAGTCACCGTCTGCCCATTTTATCCGTGTTTTCAACATTGTGTCGGGCAGACGCCATAGTCCCCTCCATAGTCCTGAGTACCCTGTGCACTAGCATATCAACCCAATAGCCCAGTCATTTTTAGTCCCTTTTTCCTATAATAGCCCTACACAGACCGGGGATTGTCTTTGTGTGCATTCATATAGTGCACACAGTGATAATCGTCGGCTGGTGTCACATTACATATATTAAACTGTCAAAAGGGCCTCTACGTGTTGGCTTCGGCCCCAATCATGCCTTACAAAAGTCCGGGTCACTATTGGCCCGAGATATATGTTGTTTGACATACATAATAATAAATAAGCTCTTGCTAAGCAGATGGATAGCTAAGCAGATTTCTCACGGGAGCGGAAAGTGAGCTACAGATTTGACTTTACTCGTAGCAAGTGGAAATTAGTGGTCTCTGCTTACTCCAATTCTTCGCTAATATGGTCAGTATCTCCGTCTGTGAGGAGATTTGTCACGTGTTTAGATATTCCGTTGGAGGATCAGAGAAAATGGCGTGATTGTGTGTATGTATGTATCTATGTATCAATAAATAAATATAAGCTTCCAATATTGCTATAACGAGTGGCGATTGGAACGCCAATCCGTGTTTCCGAAAGCATTTAAAACAAATAAGAAGAAAGTTCGAAATAAGTAAGAAATAAGTCTATTTTTACGCAAACTCATTTGTATATATTTAAAATAGTAATCGAATTTGTTTTATAAACAGACTGGTGCGGTAAAGGGAAGGGCTGGTGGCCGCTACGGGAATTTCATTCAGTTTTTCAATAACGGCCTGTCAGTACGGACGCCCGCTCACCGTATCAATCTTGAAGCCCACAGGTGAGCGGGGAACCGCACACATGAATTTTAGGAGTATCGATGTTCAGTTGCTTCGATATCGATATGTAGTGCGGACATATTTTTTTCATGCTCATTGCATCTAGTCGCCAATTTGGATTCCCTGTGCATTAGTTACTAGTTTTTGCGAACGGCTCTGCCCGCGTGAATGTCGGTTTTCCGCTACATGAGAAATCCTGACACAATCATAATTTTTGCCTATCAGAAATTTAAAAAGTTTCGTAGTGTTACAAAACAGTTTATACATAAAAGGACCAACACACTAAATAGGTTTCAGACGAGCTTAACACAATATCCCACCTTTGATGTCACAATTTGTACTTACATCAAAAGGAAGTACTTTTCTCCAAGATCCCCATTGATTATGCAGATAGCTCTGTCGTTATTATCTTCAACGCTTTAAGGGGGCGAACACAAAAGCAACATCAAAATTGGTCCACTGGTTTCACGATAATCGAATATAAACAATCAACAACTCATACCCTTTGTTACATCAACGTACTTCACATTCTTGTCTCGCTCCGAATATAAAACCTTATACATATGAGTATTCGCTAAGTATGTTCGTGACTTCATATTGATTCAGATTTGAACAGTAGGTACACACCGCGGCGCTGTTAGGTAAAAAACTTTAGTCGGAGAATCGTATCTATTTTTTATCTGTCGCCTTGCGAACAAGTGAAGCACGATTATGGTCGACTGCCTTCATTCTTATTATCCTTTGTTCGACTAGATAAAAACACCATATTTGAAAGGTTTTTCGTAAGATGTCTCAGCCATTAGGATGCACTTTAAATATGCACTGTTATATACACTACTAACTTTTACCCGCGGCTACGCCCGCGTGAATATTGGTTTTCCGCTACATGGGAAATCTCGATACAATCATAGATTTATATTGAACCACTTTTACTTGACCTCTCGTACCTTAACGGCGGCTACTAAAATAGGGTTCAAGCTGTATCTTTAACTCTACTGGACTGATTTTAATGAAACATGCCACAGTATTTAAGTCGGAATAGTAAGTTTAAGATTGTAACTGTTTCACCAAAATCTACCGGCTGGCTTTTGCATGAAGCCCTAACAAACAAACAAACATCGACGGATTTGGTATTAAAAAACAAACTATTCGTAGTTTGTTTTTAAATATTAAATTTTTAAATATTAAATATTTTAACAATTTTATAATAGTATAGATGTACATTGGTGGTCTAGTTACGCCTGACACAGCTTGTGATCGAAAAGTCGTAGGTTCGATCCCGATTCCGTATCACTGAGTTATTTCTAATTCATGTACCGTCTACATTGTAGACAACAATGTATCATATTTAACGGAGAAGGAAACATTTGTGATGAAATCTGCATGCCTGTATGGGTGTGTGAAGTCTACCAATCCGCACGAGACCAGCGTGGTGGAATACGGCCTAATCCTCCTCCTTATCAGAAGAGGTCTGCCCCTGTAGTGGGGACGAATATAGATTGGGGATGATATGTACTACGTGCATACGATTATAAGTTTTTTGTAAGATGCTGTACTTTTGGTTTTTATCAATATCAGCTTCGAAATCCCTTTGAGCAAATATCACTATAGCCTATTCCTTCGAATTTGGCCATCCATATACAATTAAAAAAATCACTCTATAGTATGTTATTTTCGGGTAATATTCTTCATCAAATTCACTGCTGGACATATTCAGCTTGCATGTCAAAGGCATACCATCGGGTTTGTAAAGGTATTTTGGAAAAATCGCAGTTTGCGATAAGACCGCCATGTAGAACAGTATAGAGAATAAATAGCCTTTATTGCACACCAATATAAAAAAAATACATACACAATACACAAGAAGAACATGTATATGTACACTTCACTTAATTGTAATTTAATAAACTATTATATTAATTGTAATATACAAACATAATATACAAAAGAACGTGTACATGTACACTTCACTTAATTGTAATTTAATAAACTATTATATTAATTGTAATATACAAACATAATATACAAAAGAACGTGTACATGTACACTTCACTTAATTGTAATTTAATAAATTATTATATTAATTGTAATATAATATAAAACTATACTAAAATGTGTAGTAATCATCATCGTTATCAGCCCGTGGTAGTTCACCGTTGGACAAGAGCCTCTCCCGTAAAAAGGAGGGAGATGCTATAATCTTCACGCTTGATACACGCCTTGGACAGTAGATTTTGATTGAATAACAGGATAACGCTGCTGTCCATTATCCTGGTACGTACTTTAGCTGGTTCTTAGAGCGTCCGCAGAAAGATGAAAGTGACGCTATTATTACTCCGGCGCCACACAGCATCAATATCTACTAAACTGGTGCGCAATAAAAATTCTGTGTACTTCAGAGGTTTACTATGCAATTTACTATTAGAAAACAAAAAAGTCTTTTTTGGTTAGGTAATAATTATAAATGGTAACAACGCGGACTGTACGGAAGAAAGAAAGAAAGAAAGAAGGAAACCTTTTATTTGAAATAACTAAAATAAAGATACAGAAAAAATGAATGTAATTTTATCAAATGGTAACCCAGCTCAGCATGATGCCAGGCAGTATACCCGACGCTGATATTCTGCTGGACCCCTGGTCGTGTCGCTCAGACATCGAGCGTACCGCATATCCTCTTATTTAAATATGTACTGTGATATGTATCCATAAAATGTATGAATGATGTGTGTGTGTGTGTGTGTGATCTGTGTGATGTGTGTAGGTATATATATTTTATAAGAGGAAATTAGCGGTGGCATCTTAGACTAGTAAATCATTTTAGTTTATTTTACAATTTTTGGGAAACTAACAGCTAATTATAACTATAGAACAAAATTTTAAATTACGTAAGCCAGTTATAAGTTTCCATTTTTAGTTTTTTGATGTTTTTTGATGCACAAAAATCTTAAAAGATTGTTATAATAGAAAGTTTGGAAAGAAGAAACACAAAACATTATAAACGAAACAAATTATGTAAACTAACTTGAGCAAGTATGAAATATTAAAAACTCTTATTCTAAATGGATAAGAGTATGTAAAATATTAAGTATCTATTATTTAATTAAGATAAGGAAATAAGGGGAACGAGGGAAAAGTTAAGTATAGGAAACTGATTTTAATTTAAAATTTATTTAAGTTACTAAGCAATTTAAATGTTGACAATCGGCCGGCAAATTGAGAAGCGCGAGGAGACCGCACGGCGCCGCCCCCACTTACAATGGCGCGCCCGTTCCTACCCCCAGAAAAGCCATTATGAGAACGTCAGCCGGCGAGAAAGAACTCAAAAGTTCGCCGACAAACATGGCGGTATTTACTGCTTCCATATTCGGCGACGTGTGCCTGGGAGTTGGATGCAATTTGTTAACCCTTTATCGCGAGTGCAGACTCGAGGTGTGGAGGTAGTGCACGCAGGGGGGCAGCCCTGGCGCTGGAGCGGGGGGGGGGGGGAGGGGGTTGCGTGGCGCGGCACCAGGTAACTTGGCCACCAGCCAAAGATCTGTTTTCCTGTTGTTGGCGGACAAACTCACAGATCAGTTTTTATCGCGCGAAAGGCCTTTATAGCCGACCGATAGGGGGCGCCTCCGTCCGAAATGTTTTCGCGTCGCCGTCGAACAAATATTATTGGATGGCTTTATGTATCGGAAGCATTACACGGTAAAAACTTTGGCACTCCACAGCGGACATGGCGGTACTTAAAATCTAACGATTATGGCGATTTGCTTCAGTGCGGGCGTACTCGTGCTCAGGGCGTCTCGGGCTTTGGCCTTTGGATGGACAAAGGATGCTTCGTACAATTTCTTTGTTCTATACGGCGGCGTTTTTTCATGGATTTTTTTTTATTACGTATTACAGTGTATCTTACTAGGAGCTTTTGTTTTTTGATTTTAAGACTGCATTTTTTTTTATATAAGAGGGGGCAAAGGAGCAAGAGTCATCTGACGGTAATAACCGTTGCCCGTAGACATCCGCAACACCAGATGGACCGCAGGTGCGTTGCCGGCTTTTGAGAAATGTGTATACAGAAGATTCCGGCGCTGGAAGCTCATTCCACATAATGGTGGTACGTAGAAAGAAATTTCGCGAGAAACGCAAGGTGGTGGATCGCCTACTATCCAAATGACGATGGTGAAATTTTAAATTATGGCGAGATGCGCGGTGATGGATTTCAGCGGCTGGAATTAGTCTAAACAATTCTTCGAAATACTCCCCGTGAAGTTACGATAGGAGATGCAGAGAGGCGTTATGTCTTTCCGCAACGCCAGCGGATCTAGCCTATTGGAGATCGCTTTCTTTGTTTTTATTTCATACTAGCTTTTGACCGCGGCTCTACCCACGTGAATGTCGGTTTTCTGCTACATGAGAAATCCCGACATAATCACCGATTTATATAAAAAGCCTTAGAACAACTTTTAGTTGACCTGTCGTACCTTAACAGCGGCTACTAAAACAGGGATCAAGCTGTATCTTCAATTCTATTGGACCGATTTTGATTAAACATGCCGCAGTACTTAATTCGGAATAGTACCTTTAAGGCTGTAGTAGTATAATCAAAATTTACCTGCTGGTTTTTGCATGAAGCCCGAACAAACAAACATCGATGGATTTGGTTTCAGAAGCCCTTAATTAGTCGATCTGAGTAGTTTGTTTTGAAATATCTTTGATTTTTGAAAATTTGACATTTAACAATTTTATAATAGTATATACATTTACTTACAATTCAGACACTAATAGTATATGTTCGGACTTGATGCCTAACACATTTTCTATCAGTCAGCCTATATTTGGTGCTGATTTAATATAGGATGGGTCAAGTGTCTGATGTAAAATAAAATACAGATATATGTTATATACATATATAAAGAAACATCCACGATTCAGCTAAAAACTTTCGTTCTGCGGCCATTGAAATTAGAATTCTTGCAGGGTGATTACCATTGGAACAATCAGTCGTTAAATCAATATCTTACGATTATAATTTTTCGTTATTGGTTTCAAGTAGTACAGTTAAAGTCTTCTTCTTCTTTTTTTTCATAGTGGAAATTGGCTGCGATTCGCGTCATTTCTGCCAGTGTCAACTGTATATATTTTGAAGTTATATAATACTCTTCAAGTTAATAATAAAATATCGGTGTTGCACATGTTATTGCTTCTTCTGAGTTTGAAGTCAATCCGACGAATATCACTTTGACTTGACGAAATTCCGCAGGTCGATTGCCTTGAAAAAATACGGTCACTTTGCTATATTAGTCACAGTTTTATACCAATATTACAATGTTGTTCACGATTATTGACGATTAATACATAAAATAACACTAAATTTATACATTAAACATCACAATAAACTAATATAAAACATTAAAATAAAACTTCAAGTGATGCTTCAAACTCCGCCGCCAAAACTTCACTCAAAGTCTTAATTCATTTATTTTACTTTAATTTTTCCTTCGTTTCTGTGCTATTGAAATTAAAAGTTTTACATAATATAGTTATTTCATATCATATTAGTATTTTCGTTAGCAAGCGAAACTCATCGTACGAAGGCATTGATTACAAACTTTCAGCGCCCGGGGAACTTTACACCTCTCGGTATATTTCTTGAACTATTCCAATTTATGGATGTCTGTTATAGCTATCGATCGGTTGGAAGATGGCCACACAGAGACGAAAACAGTAGCATTTAATTGGGTAATTTTTCAAGAACGGGTGTTCTGTTTTGTACCAGAATCCGGGATTATTAAACGCCTGAAATCATTTAAATATATGTAGTTGCTTGGGCGCGGTATCAAGTGCGGAAGAAATAAAAAAATTATAACCATTTTTATTTCCTTATCTGTGGTCCCGGTGAATTTTTTGTAATAGTTTTGATTTTGGGAGTTTTTATAGGCAGCAGGTCAGTACGGCTGAACGAATTTGAATAAATTTTATAAATAATTAAAGTAGGGCTATTTTAATAGGATAGACATCTATCAGTTTATTATGTTTAGAAAGGTTTATTAGTGAAATCGTAAAATTGTTTTCTCTTTTATTATTAAAATTAACATACTTAGTAGTGGAAAGAATTGCTCAATTGTGTCCATCTTTGAAAAAAAAATATTGTGTGGCCATCACTGCAAGGTTGTTTTAATAAAGTATCAAGTGTGGCCTATTTAAATGGTATAACTTTAGATGATCTGGAATGAGAGATAGGTCAACTTTCATTGAATCACACACAATGAGCATCGAACCCGAATCTTATGATATAGAACTGTTACATTAGCATCTCTAGTCCACTTTCCTCTCAACTACAGGGGCAAGAGCTCCCCTAATCAGGAGAGGGATTAGGCCGTTGTCCACCAACTGGCACTAGGCCAGGTATACGAAGATTTTCTTCTCCGTTGAGTATATTGGTGTCCACAATGTAGGCCGTACATGAATTACAAATAAATCAGTAGTACGGGACCGGGATTGAACCTATAAAATTTTGATCGCAAACCGTGTCAGGTACCACTAGACCACCAATGTACTACAAGGTTACCAACAGGTTATCATCTCAAAGAGTGTCTACGTTCAATTTGCATTCTTCAAAAACATCTCGTTATTTTTTTTTCATAAAGAAGTACCAACACAAGAAAACGGGCACTAATATGATGCCCTTTGTGAAGCCCACATTTTTCAGCCCGGAGACACGTGTTTACCCGAGATGACGTCTGTCAAAGATATAAAAAAGGTGCCTCTTCACAAAAAAAAGTGGCACTCAAAAGCCTTTGACAAATTATCAAGTTAAGTTGACGAGCAAACTTTGTTGGGCTGCAAAGCGAGTGTCGATTCGTTACTCTTTGTGTTGTCAATTCAATGGGAATGAATGGAGAGGTGACAATCAGTCGCACTCGTCAGCCCGTGTGAACATTACCGGTATACTGGCTGCATCAAGTCAGGTATTTAAAAACATCACTTGAATCGCATATCAAATGTACATTGCTAATGCTAATGGTGATAATGCTGATAGTATACAAGCGCTTTTTTATGCTGCATCAATACATTTAATAACAGTTATTATTTCGATATTAAAAATACTTAATAATACCGTTACTCCATTTCTTCCACGGCTGCTGTGAGAACCAGCTAAGGGATGTACAAGGATAATGAGCAGCAGCGTTATCTTGTTACTTAGTCAAAATCTACTGCTATCTCCAAGCCACGTGCCGCTGATATTATAGCAATTCCCTCCTTTTAAGGAGAAGGTTCATGTCCAGCAGTGGACTTCCAAGGGTTGGTGATGAGGATGATGTTGATGATGATGGATTTTATTAAAGTTGCTAAAATTGTAAATTTCCGTTAATGATGAGCAAGTTCAAAATATGTTATTTTCATTACGGAAACTTTATCTTCACGAACAAGTGATACATTCTCGAAATGGGAAAGAAAAATAGCAAGGAGTAATCAGTACTTCGGTATCCAGGAATGGGTGGAACATTGTTTATGTTGGGCGAGCTCCCGACGGAGTCGCTCGGGCCGAGGTTCACACGCTCAACTTTCAAACGAAAGATTCTAAGGAGCAATGTCATAATATTGAATTTCGTTGAGCAAGTATTTTTATTTTGCGCTCAAAAATTGTTTTCGTTAATATTCGATTTTCTTCTCTTCTTCTCTTGTTGGCAACTCTTTATTTCAACTCTGTTCCAATGAATGTCATATTTCAATACATATTTTTCATTAACTTTCATCAGTCCATTACAGGAGATGTTCCTTATATAGTTTGGATTATATTTCTCGTTCTTCTCTTTCCTCATCTAGCCACTCTTGGCGATTCGGTGATTTTTCTTATAGTTATTGTTATTATAAATTAAATCTAAATAACTCGGAGCATAGCTAGTTCGTTATCTTTGAGATTCTTATCTTTCCATCTAATATTATCTTAAATATGAGCAGAAGTTTGACTAGTTATTTGTCAAAACTCATCCACTAGTATTGCCTATGAAAGACCGACGCCAGACTTACCCAGTCTTGGTCTTGCACTAGTAAATCAGGTTTTAATAGTGTTGCCTATGTAAGACCGAGACGAGTCTCAGCCAGTCTTGGTCTTGTCCCGTTAAATCAGGTTTTAGTGTTGCTATTGTTCTTTCATACCTAGTCTTGTACTTACTACAAGCAAGCCTTGTGAGACCGAATCACTACTTATTGAACTAGGTTCTGTTGTTATTAAGTAACAAAGTAGGTCTCTTCACTGTCTACATAGAACTAGCTAAAACTTGCGGCTTTGCTGTGTGATGGTGTTGGTAATGATTTATATCCTAACTCCCTTCCCGGTATCGTATCTATCTTTCTGCCAGTCTTGCGTGGAAGACCAATACGGTTTTTAGGGCAATTCTTAATAACTGGGACGATTGTTTTGATAATCGGCAGTATCCTTTAGTCACACGAATAATAATTATCACCATTTTCATACGTATTACAATGTAAATAATAAAATAAAAGCCGATTACATTAAAAGTATTTTTTGTCTTTATAATTTGGATATATCCAGGGTCACTCTCACAGTTAAGACGAATCAATGACACTTCTCAAGCCAAAATTCACCAAGTTGTTTAGGTCACAGAGCGTGCCAAACAAATCTACATACATACACTCTAAGAACATAACCTTCCTTCTGGCGCACGAGGGTAAAATATATTAATCACAGAAACTCTTCGTAACACGATCTATGTGGTCTTAATCACATGACCTCCTTGTAAGAGGAAAGGGTTTTCTATAATTGTCACGTTTAACATACGTTTTTAAAACTTCCTATGGATGTTTCTTGAATCGATATATAAAACTACTGGTTATTTATCTTCACTCTGATGGTTTAACAGGTTCTCACGGCAACCAAGGTAAAATGCGAAGTGATATCATTAAGCTGGCGTCAAACTTTAAACTTACCCAAGTAGTATACACCAACAATATTTTATTTTTGTTTTTCTTCCTTGAAGGACCTTTCTGGTACCCTATACAACGCAAAAACACACCCGCAGCTAAAATATAACGCTTATATTGAAAGCAGGTAAAGTACATTTGAGAAAGGGTACACATCCCAAGGGGGTTAACCCAACGGGTAATCCTCTATAGAGTCCTGGCAACACCTTTTCAATTCGTGGCTTAACACTTTACTACAAAATATCCGCCCGATGAAGTCTGCAATTTTTTTATTTGACCTTCTCGTCTTAACTCATGTATTTTTTATTCACTTCAATCCTGTGACTCGAGAAGGAGCGCTTCGAATTCTTATAAGATTTACATACACAACGCTTAAAATTTTTAGAAAACTTGAGCTTTAAGATGCTGGCCCATTCCAGAAAATAACATGGAAAAAATTTTCACTGCTTTTAGCTGTTAAACTCTAGAATTACTTACCGTTGTCGATAAGATTCGCTGAATCAATAACTGTATTTATATAAAAAAAAAAAAACAAAATCAGATTTTTTGGATATATTAGCTACGACACTAGTGTCATAGCTAATATATCCAAACAGTTAATATGACCTAACAGTTATCATAATCAGCCCCAGTCCATATACGTCCCAAATAAAAGGGCATGGACCTCCCCTGATCAGGAGGGGGATTAGGTCCTAGTCTACTTTGCTGGCCTAGTGCGTATTGGTAGATTTTACACCGTTAGTTG
>WUAW01037727.1:605-16061 GCA_017165845.1 Thaumetopoea pityocampa | reverse complement strand
TATATATATATATAATCGATGCATTTGGGTAGTTTGGCTAAATGTCGCTGCGCGAGAAATACCGCATATAAACATTTATTTAGTGATGTCAGAAATAATAATTTTGTTATACTGTGCTTTGGTTAAATAAATAAATAATTAAAATAAATCCAAGTGGATATGTAAAACAAACAAACAAACGCAGATACTTTATTAGTATGGATCACGATTTAACTAACATCTAAAGCAATACCCAAGACGCCTACTGAGCGTTGAGATTACGGCAAATCCGTTTTGGAGGTAGTTTTGTCCAGCAGTGGACATTCTTCGCTGATAATGTTTGTGAATATACATATACGTCCTCATTTCCAGTCCATATTCCTTACCACGGATCCCAGGTGCATGAAACTCTATTCTACCACGTTGTTCTAGTGTGGGTTAGTAGACTTCACACACCCATGTGAGAATGCAGGTTTCCTCACGAAGTTTTCCTTCCCCGTTAAATACATTGGTAGCCACAATGTGGACCGTATATAAATTAGAAATAACAGTATGGGACCGGGATCGAATTTACGACCTTTTGATCGCAAGCTGTTTCTGGTACCACTAGACTACCAATTTACTAAATATGCATAAGCCATATTAATTATTGCGCTGCCTTTTCATACTTATTTTTCATTTTTTCACGTTAGATTTTCTTCTTAATATGTATAAAGGTGTTCGTTCAGAAAAGGTTGCGAATCTATGGCTTAATGCAATGAGATATCAAAACATTCATCAAAAATATATTAAGTAGAGATTTTCCTTCTATAAATAGTATATAATCTCTGCTGGTCTCATGTGGAATTGGCCGAGGATACAAGGTTGTTAACTCCCACGATACAACTTCGATCGCTACGATTCACAAACACAAAACATTATATCTCCGAGGCAGGGAATGGATGAAAAATGTTGAGTCTGTCCTATTTAATATAACCAATAGACAAAGAGCCGTGTTTAATATCGCAGGTCTACAAAATTAAAGGTTATGCGTGCTAAGTTTAAGTTGAAGTATGGTTGGGGACAAGGTTCGAGGAAAGGAATGTTCCAATAGTTTGGTCATTTAGAAAGAATGAGTGACATTCGATTGACGAAATGAATATACCGGGAAAATGTGAGTGAAAGTGTCGGAAGAGGGCACCCAGGAAAAATTTACCTGGATCAAATCAACAACTTGTTTCAAAAAGGTCAAGTTCGTAGCGCCTTTAATCGATAAAAGTGTATGAAGTGTATGAAAAGATGTGTATGAAGTGGAAGTGGATGAAGCGAGAGAGGTGTGTCAGGACCGTAATATGTGGCAAACTGTGATCTCTGCCTACCTTTATGAGATACCGGTGTATATTATGGGGCTAGGGGTCAGAGCACATCTTTTTACTATTTTTTCTCACTGAATATAAATCTAAAAAGTGACAAAAACCACGATCTAGTCATTTATTTTATATGATCGTAACATTTTTATGCTAAATGTTCCGGAGGAACTAATGTGTCTCCGGACACGTTTTCAAATGATCTATACCATGAATTGCTGCTTCGCTTTTTCCTTTTTTTTATTAGTTTCTCACGGTAACGTCCAACAATAGCCAGCAAACACGTTTACACTCCATTGTCTCTGGAATCACCGTTCAAATTCATTCAAGTCTTGGTGAAATCTTTCTCCTTGCTCTTCATTAAAGTCTCCATTATTTTTTGTTTCCTAGGGTTCATAACCTTTATACGTGCACGGACCTGAGTATGAGAGCTTTCCGACTTTGACAAGGACAACGTTAACCTATGGGTTATTATCCTCATATTCTAGCACTTCCCTGCAAAACAGCCTGCTTTTAGATTCAATACCACGAAATGTTGACTGAATGAATCATTCTACACATCCTAATAAAGAGCAGTTGTCATCGCAGTGGCAGGTTTCTGAGTGTACTTGAACGTGAAAAAAAATATTTCATTTATTTATTTATTTATTCCATTCATCAATGCATGACCTCAGAAAGATCTCAAAAGATTCAATCTGTTTGCAAAGCACTGTTGCTTGTTACAGAGAAAAACGAATAAAAGTCATTCGAAGCAAGAACAGTAAGAAAACTAGATCATAGTTTTTATAGATTTTCTCAAAATTTTGCTCATTGACCCCCAATTATGACTTCAGATTCGTGTTCAGTGAGAAAAAATACATAAGAAAGGTATAATCTGACTTCCAACATACATAACTTTTTTATTTAATATTAAAAAAAAGTTATGTATGTTCATAATGTTATGTAGTTATGTATGTAACATTCCTTAGTTAATTTTTACAGTATGTAAGAAAGTGTTATGCCGGTTTAACATAGTAAACTTCTTACATACTGTAAAAATCAACTAAGGAATGTACCGGGATAATGGGAAGCAGTCTTATTCTGTTATTCAATCAAAATCTAATGCGATCTCCAAGACGCACACCAAGCATGGAGATTGTGTGGCAAATAGCTCCTTTTTAATGCTCTCTAATGCCTTTTGTTTAAAGTCATAAACAAGTGAAATTCTACTCTCCTGTGACACGTTTTCTTAGCAAAGCCTGACGCTAAAATCGGAATAATGCTTAATCAAAACACATAGCATGATAAATAAATTATATATGTTATAGCAAATAAAAATAATTTAGTAAAGTGTGAAAATGGTAAACAGTAAAACTACGAAAAATTATGACCACTTTCAGTAATATAAGCTAAAACTATACAACGAGAATACATGGCACGCCAACTTATAAATAATTCAGGAGCGACGCGCGCAGTGGGATTCGAGGGAGGACCGAGAGACCCGATTAGACCCTGGAGCGAAAACTTTCATATACAAATGGGTTCATACATAATTGTCAGTTCTGCGGCGTGGGATTGTGCGGATGAAATTGTCGGGAATTCGGATGATTTCAAACAATGGGCTGAGAATTTGATAATATCAGCCATTTTATAACAGAAGGGAATTGAAAAAAATTTTATTCATCTACACAGATAATAAATATTCTGTAAAATACATTTGTGGTGATTGAGTGCTAGATAAAACTCGTAATCAAAAGGTCATCGATTCGATTCCTGCGTTATTTTTGGCACATGTCCGGTCTACATTGTAAACATCAATGTACTTAAATAAGAAGGAAAATTCATGAAGAAACCTGCATGCCCTCATCCGTATGTAGTCTACTCGTATTAACCCCCATTAGGCCAGCGTGGACTATGGTCTAAGCCCCCTCCTGATTAGGGGTGGACCGTTCCGTGTATAAATTTGGACTAGATGTGATATTTAACATGATGTCATGTAAAATGCACAAGTATAACAAAATGTTAAATAAATGAACAGTTACACATAAAACAAACAAAAACAAATTTAACAAAGAAAGTGGAGTTGAACGAGCAATCTACTCACAATAACTTGATGTAACAATCGGTTGTACCAACACCAGTTGAGGAGTTATTCACGAATAACAATAGTGAAAAGGTAAGCGCGGTTTTATGGTTAATTGCTCTTAAGAACGCAGTTTCTTTTTTAAGTTTTCTCTTTTAAAAGAATTGCAAAGGGATCCAAGCCCATACGGCCTTATCTGAGGTAGTTATATAATTTTCATAATATAATAAAATGCTCATGTATCTCATTATTTTGCTTCTTGGCAGTTTTCATGTCAGTCTGATGATTACCACTTTAACTAGTTGAAAGTTCCCGCACGCTTATTATCCTTAAAAATACGATCATTTTGCAATCTTAAACAGAGTTCTATTCCAATATTTCAATTTTGTTCACGATTTTTGACGACTGATACACAAAAATATCAAACATCACAATAAATTAATATAAAACACAAAAATAAGACTTCAAGTGATACCTCGCTCAGGTTGCTACTAAAACTACGAAATAAAAAGGGCTGAATTAACAGTGGTGTTACTTCAACAAAAATATCACTAAAAGTATTATTGAAAGAGCCTGCACAATACAAGAATAAATATGAGCTAAATATTGATGGAATATATTCTGATCATGATAAATGTAGACGTAGAATTCTTATGCTGTTATAATAAAAACTTTAAATTCTTCAGCTGTTATAATAAAATATTTTTAATACGATATTTAAAATAGTAGATAGAGAGAAGTCGGAGGAGGAATATTATTCTAGAATGTAGAAATGGGTAACGAAAATTTATACGAAACGTGACTGAACTTATTTTTCTTGTGTGAAGTAGACATAATAAAGTTTATAAACATAAAATAAATAGTGATGTCAATATTCTATATGATAAGCAGGAACTCTAAATTATCAGATGCTAACGTTTCTGAAACACGTTTCACATAAT
The DNA here is from genome assembly GCA_017165845.1 of Thaumetopoea pityocampa. NCBI lineage: Eukaryota > Metazoa > Arthropoda > Insecta > Lepidoptera > Notodontidae > Thaumetopoea > Thaumetopoea pityocampa. The sequence continues at coordinate 11,733 of WUAW01037727.1, read as the reverse complement.
ACGCATTAAAAGAAAAAATACACTCGCGCCGGTATTTTCGAAAAAAAAAGATAAAGATAACATATTTGATCGGACAAGCACAAAAAATAGAATTAGACACATGAAGAAAGCAAATAAAATATACAAAATGAAAATATATAAGACCGGACCGGACCCGCAATATTCTACATATATACGTATAATATATAAGTGCTCGCCTGAAAAGGCCTGCTTGAATCCGATCCTTGATCCGAGGTTGTTACTGTAACATAGGCGAATTGAAACCTCCTATGTTGCAGTGCTGGTATTCTGATGGAGCTCTTTTCATTCGCCGCATTCAGCTTCCGGCACTGGCAGGTCCGTTTGACAGCCATTTGACAGCAGTTTGACAACCTCCTAGAAACTATTGATAATCCGTGAACTGTGAATATCATGTTACGTAAGAGAGTTTTGGCGGCAACTCGAGTGAAGTATCACTTGAAGTTTTATTTTAACGTTTTATATTAGTTTATTGTGATGTTTAATATATAAATTTGGTATTGTTTTGTCTATTAATCGTCAATAATCGTGAACCAAATTGAAACATTGGAATAAAACTATGACTAACATAAAAAAGTGTCCGTATTTTTTTCAAGGCAATAGAGCCGCGGAATTTTCCTGGTCAAAGTGGTATTCGTCGGGTTGACGCCAAAATCTCCCAAGAGGCAATAAAATGTGACACACCGATATTTTATTGTTTAACTGACGAAAGTATATATTACAATGACTCATTTTTGAGTTAAACTCGCCTTTGTATATAATTTTTTCCTTATGTAAAAATGTATTTTATCTGTTTGTGGGTATGTTTATGGGCTGAAATGATGATGATGATGATGTTGATGATCTGTTTGTGTACAATAAAGGATAAATAAGTGACTTAGCTTAAAGGTTTCAGATACTAGACCATAACATATAATAAAAAAATGTTTCGTAATCATTATAAGTCGTTTTGTATACTCATTTAATATTATACATTAATTAAAACTTTATTATAAACTAGCTGTTGCCCGCGGCTCCGCCCTCGTGCATGTCGGTTTTCTGCTACTTCCGAAATCCCGACACAAACAGATTTATATAAAACTAGCTTTTGCGCGCTGCTCCGCCCGCGTGAATGTCGGTTGCCCGCAACATGGGAAATCCCGACACAATCATAGATTCATATAAAACGTCTATGAACCACTTTTACTTGACCTCTCGTACCTAAACGGCGGTTACTAAAACAGGGATCAAGCTGTATCTTCAATTCTACTGGATTGATTTTTATGAAATATACCGCATTAATTAAGTCGAAATAGTGCCTTTAAGACTGTAACAGTTTAATCAAAATCTAACCACTGGTTTTTGCGTGAAGCCCGAACAAACAAACAAACAAACATTAATGGATTCGGTTTCAGAAGCCCTGAATTAGTCGATCTGAGTAGTTTGTTTTCAAATATTTTTGATTTTTGAAAATTTGACATTTAACAATTTTATAATAGTATAGAAGTCAAAGAACAATTTTACTTGACCTTTCGTACCTCAACGGGGCCTACTAAAATAGGGATCAAGTTGTATCTTTAATTCTACTGGGCCGATTTTGATTAAACATGCCGCAGTATTTAAGTCAGAATAGTGCCTTTAAGACTGTAATAGTTTAACCAAAATCTACCCGCTGGTTTTGGCATGAAACCCGAACAAACAAACAAACATCGACGGATTTGACTTCAGAAGTCCTTAATTAATCGATGTGAGTAGTTTCTTTTTGAATATCATTGAATATTTTTGAATATTTTTGAAAATTTGACATTTAACAATTTTATAATAGTATAGATAGATAATAAAATATACCTTTTTTAGAAGGAGGCGCATATCCAGCAGTGGGCTTCCGCGGATTGATGATAAAATATATCTGTTTATACATTTTCACCTATTAAAATCATTTGAAACAGTTTATACTGTAATGTTATAATAATTATTGAAACAATTATTAATTTAATTTGACTTTCTTTCTATTAATCAATGTAAGTTTTCTTCGAGCGCTCCCTTCTAATGCATTTCCGTTCAAATTTACTATTTTTTTTAATATTCAATTTTTTACACTTAATGGCTTATAAGAAACAACGGATAAAAGACAAGGAATTTGTAGAAAAAAAAAAGTAAATATAAGTATAAAATATAACACAAGATTATTAGCAGAATTTTATACAGAACCGCAACAAAAATATACTTTAATATTACAAGGTGTTGTTAAAACTCGTAAGTTAAAGTGTGATACTAAAATCTCAAAAACTTGCGGCATCTCAAAAGTTTATAAAATATACACGGTCGCCAGAAATGTATTTTGGCGTGGTTGTAAAACTGACAACTTTGACTGGAAGAGGTCGCAGCTTGCATTAAGAACACCTAGCGAGGTTATTTATATACATACTAGCTTTTATTCGCGACTCCGTTCGCGTTGATGTAATGTTGATGAAAATACAATTATTTAATAACTTTGTAAACTATTTTTTTTATCCCTCGGGAAGTTCTTTTTCTGTATAAAATGTATCCTGTGTCCCTTTGTGTACCTCTGAACATGTGTGTACAAAATTTCATGATGATCGGTTGAATAGTTAAGGCGTAAAAGCGTAGAAAACAAACAAACTCGCATTCATATTTTTAATATTATTTAGGATAATTAGTTTCTCGGAAACGACTGTACATGTATTTCCACCGTTACCTAATACGATTCGTCTATGAATAATCTGACAAAAAATTCACGGATTTGCTCTTTCAAAAGCATTATCTCATTATATTTTACACTAGTTTTTGCCCGCGACTTCGCCTGCGTTTTTTGTTTTCCGCCACATGGGAAATCCAGACACGATAATAGATTTATATAAAATGTCAATGAACCACTTTTACTTGACCTGTTGTACCTAAGCGGCGGCTACTAAAACAGGGATCAAGCTGTATCTTCAATTCTACTGGACCGATTTTGATCAACCATGCCGCATTAATTAATTCGGAATAGTACCTTTGAGACTGTTACAGTTTTATCAAAATCTACCCGCTGGTTTTTGCGTGAAACCCGAACAAACAAACAAACATCGACGGATTCGGTTTCAGAAGCCCTTATATAGCCTTATATAGCCCGTCGATCTGAATAGTTTGATATCTTTGATTTTTGAAAATTTGACATTTAACAATATTATAATAGTAAATAGATTAAATTCAGGTCAGGGAGTACTTAGTCTTTTAGTCTGTCTGACTTAAGTGTACGGGTAAGCGACCCTGGCCTCTCGAGCTACTACGGTCTCTTCCTACTCCTTCCAAGTTAGTTGTATCCTATAGTACTTTTCCCAAATTCCATATTCTTTGCTCAATACACCTTTCCTACCTCACCCTCTTTCCTTTGTTTCCTTGTCGTGGGAACGCAATGAGGAACTATAACGCTTTTGAACCTTATAAAAAATGGCGGCTTCGATGTTCGCTACCCGACATGTCTCGCCGCATAGCTACTTTGCTATATCAGACGACCGTAGAACCTATCCCAATTCTTCAGTAGTATAGTGGTCGGTATCCCCGCCTGTCATGCGGAAGACCGGGGTTCGATTCCCCGCATAGAGCCCGACAATAAGGCGTGATTTTATGTATGTAAATCACATTTCATAATCTAGCGACGACGTTATTCAAATGGAAATACAACAAATAATCCCAGACGTCTCAACGACTAGCTTCTCTTCTATAATTTAACGATGACGTAACGTAACAGCAAGATCAATCGCTGTGTGGCGCTTGCGTAATAATAGCGTCACTCAATATCTTCCCGTGGACGCTGTGAAAATCAAGTTAGCAATGTACCAGGATCATTATCCTGCATATAGCAGCGTTATCTCAACCTAAAATCTACTGTGATCTCCAAAACGCCTGCCAATTATTGAGGCTATGGCAAAACCCTCCATTTGATGAGAATGCCTATATCCAGCAGTGAACTGCCACGGCTTATTGCAGATAATGATGAAGATCAATTAAATAATGGCATGCTGATTAAATTATCAATACTAAAGTAAAATCCTGGGATTCTAGGTTTAATCATGATCATCATATCAGCCCACAGCCGTCCACTGCTGGACATAGGGCTCCTCTAATCACCATATCGAGCGGCTGGCTATGAGTCGCCTGCATAGGTTTACTAAAATATATTCACAGTAAATTTCTTGGAAAACGCTTCATCACAAAGTGTTAACTTTGTGATGAAGCGTTTTCCAAGAAATTTACTTATCGAGACAAATTTAACAGGAATAAACTTGGTATATCCAGATGAACCAATTCAGAGATCTCTTATAATGCTTGAAGATCCAAAATGTTTTCATTATCAGACTCTGGTCTATATCATTTAATTAACATGATACATTGTTATCAGATAAATAGATATTTCTAAGCTGCTTAAAGCGCATTTCTTGCTGTTCTATCAAATTTTATACCATTACTTAGAGGTGAACGTAATAGTCACATACCATGTTGTGATTTATGGAGGGGATACAGAATACGTCAGCTCGATCACTAAACAATCAATTCTGTCGAACATAAGATTTATACAATCACTTTTATTGTTAGCAGCTTTGGAAAAAAGTGTAAACTCTGAGTTACTCAAAGCTCGCAGTTATGCACACAGCTTTATGTGTAAGCAGAATTATTATCACCGAAACGTTTTGATGCGGAATATAGTCAAAATTATCAAACCATCAAAATAGATTTCTTCGGATATGTGATTAATATTTTACTTTTTTTACTAGTGAACTTTCAACATTGAGTCGCTCAAAGCTCACCAGTGGCAGTTATCTTTATGGTTTTTTTTTTACTCAAAGGGTAAACGCCGGAAGATTTACAACACAAAGTTATATCTACACATTCTAGTCTCTTAAAAAGCTTTTGGTTCAGTTATAACTTCACTCTTTTCTGAAGAAAAAGAAATAAAATAATTATATTTTAGATATTACTAGCATTTTCCCCGGGCTCTGCCCGCGTGAATATCGGTTTTCCGCTACATGGGAAATCCCGACACAATCATAGGTTTATATAAAGTTTTATAATCACTTTTACTTGACCTTGTACCTTAACGACAGCTACTAAAACAGGGATCAAGTATCTTTAATTCTACTGGACTGATTTTGATAAAACATGCCGCAGTGTTTAAATCGGAATATTACCTTTAAGACTGTAACAGTTTAACTAAAATCTACCCGCCGGTTTTTTGTGTGAAGCCTGAACAAACAAACAAACATCGACGGCTTTTGTTTCAGAAGCCCTAAATTAGTCGATCTGAGTAATTTCTGAGTTTGTTTTTAAATATCTTTGATTTTTAAAAATTTGACATTTATCAATTTTCTAATAGTAATAGATGCTATAGCTTTACGTATGAGTGAAATATTGCCATCGCGATAAATCATGATGCGGAAAATGTTGTGAAAGTGTTGGATTGTCAGATAGTAATTTTATTCGAACATATGATTGTTACATCACTGTTCTGCTAGTGACTGTATATAAACTGCTAACTCTGAGTCGCTCAAGGCACATCACACGCAGTTATGCACTCGGCTTTATAAAAGCGGAACGTGTCAATGCCACGCGCCGTGATGTATGGAGGCGATGCGGTACATATTGAAAATTACGGCCGCTTTTACATAATACGTGTCGTTAAACTACCTTCCTTGGGAATAGCTGAAGTGAATTTCGAGAGGAAGAAGATTAAGAGCGCTTCGACTTGTAAAATAAAATTTGCGATTTATTATACACTAGCTTTTACACGCGGTTCTGCCCGCCCGAATATCAGTTTTCCGCTACATGGGAAATCCCGACATAATCATAGATTTATGTAATGAAACCACTTTTACTTGACCTCTTGTACCTTAACGGTGGCTACTAAAACAAGGATCAAGCTGTATCTTCAATTCTACTGAACTGATTTTGATGAAGCATTTCGCAGTATTTAAGCCGGAATAGTACTCTTAAGACTGTATTGGTTGGATCAAAATCTATCAGCTGGTTTTTGCGTGAAGTTCGAACAAATAAACAAGCAAACAAACATCGGCGGATTTGATTTCAGAAGCCCTTAATTAGTCGATCTGAATGGTGTTTATTTTTTTAAATATCTTGATTTACAAAATTTTACATTTAACAATTGTATAATAGTAATAAATAAATAGATAAATGCTGAGTTTGCCTCCTAACGCCACTGAATGTTATTGAGATTTACCAATTTATACGTTCACCAATTGCTTTCTATCAAGGGAAACAGTGAAGAAATCCAATTTATACCTGAAAAATTGGTATGAAGTTTATCCTCTATCAAAATATAAATCCTCTATCTAAGCTTTAGGTAATAATAATAATATTCTGAACAATATAACGTAGCTAGTACGTTAAAAGTTTTTTATTAACAACTAGCTTTTGCCCGCGACTCCGCCCGGGTGATTTTCGATTTTTCGGTACATGGGAAATCCCGACACAATCATAGTAGATTTATATTAAAAGCTGAATAACCAGCTTCACTTGACCTCTTGTACCTTAACGGTGGCTACTAAAACAGGGACTAAGCTCTAACTTTAATTCTACTAGACCGATTTTGATGAAACATGCTACAGTATTTAAGTCGGAATAGTACCTTTAAGACTGTAATGGTTTAATCAAAATCTACTCCCCGGTTTTTGCGCGAAGCTCGAACAAACAAACAAACAACAAACAAACACCGATGGATTTGGTTTCAGAAGCCCTTTATTAGTCGATCTGAGCAGTGTGTTCTTAAATATCTTTGATTTTTGAAAATTTGACATTTAATAATTTTATAAAAGTATATATAGAATATGCACACACCCATTCACGTAAAACCCTCAGCCTCACTATTTCGTACGATTAACATAGAAGAGACAAATATTTTATTAGTAACAAACATACATACATATTATTATAGAATATTTTTTACAGGTATATCTTCTTCACTTTTCGGCGGGTAGGTACTACTAAAACTCATATATAATTACTTGTCCTGACTGATTGATTCATCAATGTAGAGCTTAAACCGCTGGGACTACAACTTGAAATTTTAACAGGTGATACATTTGATTGCATTGATTGAACGCTAAAACGAGATAGCAACAATTTTGGCTATCCCAAGCAAAATTGTTGAGCCTTTTAATTAACAGAAATGTAGTTTGGTACTCGCTAAAAATGTTTGCTATCTCGTTTTGGTGTTTAGCGTTAGAAAAAGAGAGGAGAGCCGAAATTTAAATTGTACTATATCAGAATTGACACCATTGTATTTGCGAGAACGCGCCCCTTACCACTGATTTAATTATGCAGTCATGTCAGTTAACCCTTTAATATTTTTGTTGACCGTATGGACTATCTGACCACTCCTTTGACCACGCAACCGTGATGTTATGCATGTTTCATACATTCAAATGAGTGCTTCGGATGCGCGCACACGACGCGGGCGAGTATATGTACATAAACGGTGTGTAATATTTATGCAGAATTTAAATATCACTTGCTGTTGTTCCGGCTGTTTCGCTTTTATTCACACTGCTGACCTGCTTTTAGTAAAACCACAATATTTTATTAGTTAGTACATACTAGCTGAACATTAATTATTAAAGTAAGGCCCTTTTAATAGCCCACATTCGGCATCTGTCAATTTATATGTTTAGAAAGGTTCATTAGCCAAATTAAATGGTAAAATTCGCCACGGGGACGAACTCTGGGCTGCGGATATCCAATTTGCTCATTAAACGATCGTAACAGGTGGAAGGAGGTGGTCTCTGCTTACCCCAATGGGAGAGAGGCGTGACTGTATGTATATATGTAATATGTAGGGTAGGCAGAGACCATAGTCTCTGCCTACCCTAATGGGATATCGGCGTGAGTGTATGTATGTATGTAAATGGTAAAATTGTCTTCTTTTTCATTATTAAAATAAATACCTATACCTTGATCAAATCAACAAGTTATTTCAAAAAGGTTAAGTTCGTAGCACCTTTAATCGATGAAAGTGTATGAAAAGTGAATGTATGAATGTGGATGAGGCGACAGAGGTGTGTCGTATTATGTGGCAAACTGTGGATGTGGAAGATGTGGATGTTCGCCACATTATACGACCCTAACCTCTGTCACCTCATGCATATTCGTACATATTTTCATATACATACTTTCGTCGGTTCAGGGTGTTAAGAACGTAACCTTTTTGAAACAAGTTTTTTGATTTGATCAAGGTAGATTTTTCTTGGGCACCCACTTCTCGACACTTCCGCTCACATATACCCGATATATTCGTTTTGTCATTCGAATCTCACTCATCCTATCTAAATGACCAAACCATTGGAGCATTCCTTTCTCGATCCTTGTCACCAGGTTCAACTTACAACAATCCTTTATCATCCCTAAGATTTAATTGACAGAAAATTAGGATCAACCACTGAGCTATTGAGAGGGTCTTTACACGATCAAGGTCTCTATATAACGATGCTAACTTGCAATAATTTTATGATATTGTAGTTAATGAGTATATTGTAGTTAGTCACCAATATCTCTCCTTGGTACTATACATATTTCCTGTCCAATTTCGAAATATCTGGTCAGTAGTCGAGCCATGAACATACATACAATCACGCCGGTATCCCATAAGGATAGGTAGAGGCCACAGTTCGCTACATACGACGATCCTGACACACCTCTCTCGCCTCATCTACATCCATACGTCTTTTCATACAGTTTCGTCGATTAAGGGTACTACGAAATTGACCTTTTTGAAATAAGTTGTTAAGCCATTTAAGTAAATATTAACAAACGGACAGATAAACACATTTTAACTTTTACCAAGACTGCAATAGTCTTCCTGCGTCAGTATTTCCGTCCGATTATAATGTAGGTGTCTTAAGACAACAGTGAACGGGTTTTTATTAAGCTAGTACATTTTACCACCCTAGATTACATCACCACTTACCATCAGGTGGGATTTTGTAATCAAGTACTCTCTTAAATATGGTAAAAAACAATACAGTAGACGTCATTCGTGAAAGGTACAGTCTCAAATTCAGTTCCCGGTAAACAAGACCACGCTTTGATCAATTCAATTTAAGTAAATTTCATATTTATAAGTAAATCCATTCAAGGCTGCTCCCGTTGCTGAGTAACGTAATTTGGCACACCAACGGCATAATATCCCTTGGTATTGATCAAAGAGGCGTCATTCTGACGTCTGTTGTTCGTCATCCTAACTGATAAGAGCTCGCGCAATCGTAAAATTCTACAATTTCATGGCTCAAGTTGTAATGGGTGTGTTTGAAGGCTGTAATTAACGTCGTAAGATAGAATCACTTTTTTGATGACCGATTGGTTTAGAGGCAATGATTCTGCTTTATGAGCCAATTGGTCCCAGGTTCGAGTCTTGGTAGGAACAAACTTTGTGTGATGAGGGCGAATGTTTGTACCTGAGTCATGGATATTATATACTAGCTTTTGCACGCGGCTCCGCCCAAATTAATGTCGGTTTTCTGCTACATGGGAAATCCCGACACAATCATACATTTATATAAAAAGCCTAAGAACCACTTACACAGCAACTACTAAAACAGGGATCAAGCTATATAGCTTCAATTCTACTGGATCGATTTTGATGAAACATGCCGCATTAATAAGTCGGAATAGTACCTTTAAGATTGTAACAGTTTAATAAAAATGTATCCGCTGGTTTTTGCGTGAAGCCCGAACAAACAAACATTGACGGATTCGGTTTCAGAAGCCCTTAATTAGTCAATCTGAGTAGTTTATTATTCAATATCTTTGATTTTTGAAAATTTGACATTTAAAAATTTTATAATAGTATAGATTGTACATACATACATACACTCACGCCGGTATCCCATAAGGGTAGGCAGAGACCACAGTTTGCCACATACTATCATACTGACACACCTCTCTCACGTCATCCACATCCATACATCTTTTCATACACTTTCATCGATTAAGGGTGCTACGAACTTGACCTTATATATATATATATTATATTTATCTATATAAATATTAATATTGTTGTCTAGTAAACAAGACATGGAGAATCTTAATTTCGGGACATTAACCTAGCCTAGTAAAAAAATGTGTTTACAATATTACTATATAAAATATATTATATATTTCTTTATATAAAGAGGGGGGAAGGGTTCAAATGGGTAAGTCTGATGTCAAGTGATCACCGGTGTCCGCAGACACTCCCAACACCAGAGGAATCGCAGGTGCGTTGCTGGCCTTTAAAAAATGCTTATTTCTTGAAGGTCCCCAAGTCGTATTCATAATATATAATATTAATCTTCAATTCTGACCCAAAGTTACAGTCTATGTTGCATTTCATTAGACTAAGTCCGGTTTTATCAAAGAAGGCGACTATAGCCTAGTTTGACATTCAGGTTTAACATTTATGGATTTATGTAAGGCTTACCATGACTAAGTTTAATAGGTCACCCGTTCTTCTTCTTCTTCTTCTTGGCGTTATTAATCCCGGCTTTCAATCCCAGGGCCCGCCTTCCTACCAAGTTTTATCATGGGGTGACGGCCGTCTGACCCCCATAACCCCTAAAATGAAGATCCGTTCCCCAGAGCCTCGTTCGTTGGTTAGCAGGGTGCACTACGAGCAGTCGAGGTGGGCTTGAGGTCTTAGATAGTATAAAACTCTTTACACCCCAATAGGTTACCCGTTCTAATATCTATTTTAAACTGAAATGGTGTGTTTAGTATTTCATACTAATTCATAAGTCTAATTAATCTGTGCATAATAATGCTCTCTCGTTCGCACCCAGTTTTCTCTCTCTTCCTACCAGACGTTACACACGACACCGCACATATTGCAAGCTCTGACAATTAAATTAATAACTGTAAATTAGATAGTTCCTAAGTGCTAAAAGTAATCAATAAAGGTGGATACAAGAATCGGCGTTATCATTTCAGTCCAACAACCCAGGTACGCCAAATATACACATCAAAAAAGTCTAAGCAACACATACAAATTTCAATTTTACAATTTGTTTTCGCATTAAATCCTTAGTATTTTCTTATTTATATTACTTTTTAATGCTTTTTTGATATTAAATAACAAATGCAT
>WUAW01037722.1:304-15969 GCA_017165845.1 Thaumetopoea pityocampa | reverse complement strand
TATATATATATATATATATATATATAGTTTATAGTATTTTTTAATAAAAATTCTATTTTTACGTTGTGCACTTGAATGATCCCCCATTTCTTTCTAATTCTGTAAAGGTTTGCTGTTAAAGAACTCAGTTTTGAGTTAAGCTCCTCCTATCCTTGTGTATCGCCTTTATTGTTTTCTTTTTTGTATATTGTTTTCTGTGCACTGTCAAGAATTAAACAATACTGGAATAATATTCCTAGTCCTAGTCTTTTAATTTCAACTAATTTATATTTTAAAGATATATTACGTATATATTTAGTCCACTAAGCCGTGGGTACGCAATGAGAAACTTTGATCACTTTTGAAACTCATAAAATGGCGGCGTCGTGGTTCGCCACCCGACACGTCTCGTTGCCCACGGGGGCGAACTGTGGGCTGCGGATATCCACTTTGTTACATTAAACGATCGTAGCAGGTGGAGAGAAGTGGTCTCTGCTTACCCCAATGGGAAAGAGGAGTGACTGCATGTAGTATATACTATAGTCTCTGCCTACTCTTATGGGATATTGGCGTGAGCGTATGTATGTATGTAAGACTAACTACTATCATAAATATATATAAAAAAAACGCCGTGCCCAACGCTGTTAAAGTCTTAAAGGTACCTATTTATCTATATAAATATCTACTCGTATATCGTTGTCTAGTACCCAAGACACGGGGAACCCTAGTTTGGGACTAGATCAATGTGTGTGGAATATTATTATTATATTTTATTTTCTATTAAGCAGTAGGAATTCTATAAAATATATTATGTAAACTACCGTTCACTCAAAAACCATCATCATCCTCATATCAGCCCACAGACGTCCACTGCTGGACATAGGCCTCCCCATTACCCGCGACCTTAACCAGGTTATCGATCCATCTAATCGGGAGTCTACCCGCATTACGCTTCCCGGTTCGGAGTCGACACTCCAGCACTTGAAGACCCCAACGACCATCGGTTCTGCAAGCTATGTGCCCCGCCCACTGCCACTTCAATTTTGCAATCTTTTAAGTCACATTGTTGACTCTAGTCTTCCTGCGAATGATCTCATTGCGGATTTTATTTCGTAGAGAAATTTCGAGCAAAGCTCTTTCCATTGCTCTCTATGTGATCTTGAGCTTACACAGAGAAATACTAATTACACTCAAAGATACTAATCACGAAATCACATGAATGAGGCGGCTTAAATATCTTTGCTTAGAACTTGCAATTACTAATGTGAACCAAGATTAAACGGTAAGAGCGTAATAGGAATGTATTCTATTTATAGTAAATGTAAAAGGAAATGTAGTCTATTTATAGTAATAAATAGACTACATTTTTCAATAATAACAATTTTATAATAGTAATTATAAAATTGGTAAATGTCAAATTTTCAAAAGCCAAAGATATTTAAAAACAAACTACTCGGATCGACTAATTAAGGGCTTCTGAAACCAAATCCGTCGATGTTTGTTTGTTTGTTCGGGCTTCATACAAAAACCAACAAGTAGATTTTAGTTAAACCATTACAGTCTTAAAGGTACTATTCCGACTTAAATACTGCGGCATCTTTCATCCAAATCGGTCCAACAGAATTGAAGATACACCTTGATTTGTGTTTTAGTAGCAGCCATTAAGGTACGAGAGGTCAAGTAAAAATAGTTTCTAGGCTTAAAATGTATAATATGATTATGTCGGGATTTCCCATGTAGCGGAAAACCGACATTCACGCGGGCGGAACCGCGGGCAAAAGCTAGTCGATTATAATTTTATTCAGAGTGAACTCGTAGTTAGGGCGATGAAGTTATCGTGTTTACTCTGTAAGCATCAAAAGGGATTCCGTTTAACATGAGAAATTGTTCAATTAATGCCAGAAATTTGTGTTGGATCCGGTCAATACCTATACGGCCTTCGTTCGCCCACTGAAAGATCACATTCGAAAAAGAGGTGCCTATGCGCATATAACCGAACGAATTACACGAATTTACTACAGTTCAGAAAAAGCTCATAAATACCAAATTAAAAATGATATTTACGTAGTCCAAAAAGCAAACGTATTAATCCTCTTGTAATGCAATTACATTATTTATAACGTATTATACATACACTCACGCCGATATCCCATAGGAGTAGGCAGAGACTAATATATTATATACATACAGTCAGGCCTCTCTCACATTGAGGTAAGCAGAGACCACTTCTTTCCACATGCTACGATCGTTTAATGTAGCAAAGTGGATATCCGCAGGCCACATTTCATGCCCGTGGGCAACGAGACGTGTCGGGTGGCGAACCACGACGCCGCCATTTTATAAGGTTTTTATTTTATAACATATTATAAATTTGAGTAAATTTAAATCTCGGGAAATAATTTTTTTTGTTTGTTTAATTTAGTCACTCGGCTACGAGTGAGCGGTACTTTTTTTGCAACGGCACCGCTCCATTCAGATTCAAATAACAGGCAGTGAATGTGTTAGTGCCGGAAATCAGTGTTGGACCAGGCCGTATACGTATATAGGGCCTTGGTCTGCCTACTGAAAGTTTGAAGATACAGCTGGATCCCTATTTTAGTACCAGAGCATAAGTGAAAGTGGAAATTTTATATACAAATACTATCATTGTGTCGGGATTTCCCATGTAGCGGAAAACCGTCATTCACGCGGGCGGAGCTGCGGGCAAAAGCTAGTGTATTAATAACTAGCTGTACCCCGTGGGTTCGCTCGCGTGTTTAGTCTTTTTAATCTTTATTTTTAATTACCGCAGTATCTCTTTGTAAACGACGTTTGCGGTGTTCCATTTAAGGGTTAAAATTACTAACTCACCCCGTGAGGGGGGAAATTTTGAAATTTTGTGCTTTTACCTTCAAAAGTGATGAACTTCCCATATAAATTTATGACCCCTAATTCACCCCCTTAGGGGTGAAATTTTGAAAAACGTCGGTATAGGTGTACATTTATAAGAAGAAGCGGGTATGTTAAATTTCGTTCTCCTTACATGGGAAATGACGGATTTCCATAGAACCGTTCATCCCTTATTTTACCCCCTTAGCGGTGAAATTTCCATAAATATTTTCTTAGTGGATGCTTACAACATTAAAGGTATCCACTGCTAAAATTTCAAGTTTATATCCCCAGCGGTTTAGGCTCTGCGTTGATGAATCAGTCAGTCCAGTCAGGACAAGTAATTATAAAAGGTGAACTGGTGACTTGAAATACAGGTCTTGCCTAGTTTAAGCACCTGTCTCACGCACAATATTATGCACGGTAATCTAAGCACTTGATTTTGTAGCTTTTGTTATGAGAAAATAAATAAATTATTATTATTAATTTCCGTAAAAAAATCCGAATTCACGTCTAATATTTAATATTTCTAACAAATCTCTATCGGTATTACTAACGAAGTCTACCACGCTAGTACTGCTGACCTAGTGGAGGTCGTTATGTAGTGGTAGTCTCACCTAAATATTATTTTGAGTCATAACCTCAAAAGTTTCCCCAAGGATTCATCGCTTTTAATATCAGCCTAATTAATAACTCGTTGTAAATATAATAAGCTTTAATTGCCCACTCAAAATGTCGACTTACTCTAATTCGGACCCTTGTTCACTCTATTCATTATCGCAATAATAGACTTGTCAAATAGCAAACTGATATTCTGGTTTCGTGTTCAAAACAGCCGAGATAGGGTTGGCAGACAGACTTCAAACTAGGATTTAACAATGATTTAATTATAAATAACTTATTCAGTTGAAATACGGTCTTGTTTCGTTTGATAGATATCTCGGCATGTAATACAGTGACGTTAATAAAAATAATATATTTGTACATTATCTTTGAGGTTACCGCCATGTGGAATATGGAATCATTCTTCCGATACTATCATTATTCCGATAGTCGTGTCTGTTAACGGTCTGATAGCGAAGAGCTTCGACCAACACCTTCAGTAGCTCAACGCTAAGCAGTTGGATGTACGGCCTGATACAGAAAGTAGGACTCTTGAACACGGCACGCATTGTGAGAAGGTTCCTCACTCTGGAACCGGTAGCATGGGTCGTAGACCTTGCTATCGGCGGAGTACAATTTTTTGTATAATATTGTATAATATGAAAATTATATTTTTAATTTTTTATGTATTTTTATAAAAACATTGATTTAATAAAGATATCACCATAAATAATAATAAGTATTATCAAGTTGTTAGGTATAGGACTTCTGACATCAATCATCTATGTCGCAGATCCAGAGAATCCCTCGGCCACATTACCTCCAGTGGTTCAATGCTTGTAAACACTGCTTGTACAAACACGACCAAGCAGTCAGAATGCTCCACCAAGAGATTACACGGAAATGTAGTCTCGTCGGTCAGAGGATGGGTATTACAAGCATACACCGGCGGCTGTCCTCGAAAAGGACCGCGTAAAGATTTACTAGAATCTATCTAATGAAACCTGAATCGAATAAACCTGATATCTTGTTGATGGATAGAATACAGTCGAGGGTATTTCTGGTGGATATAACCATCCCGTGGGGTAAGGACCTTGTGCACGCAGGGACAGAAAATTCTAACAAGCGCACAACGTCACTGATATATTTAGAGTAGCGTCCGCGGAAATGGTCCCAATCAATCTGTTGGTAAACGATCTTATTCCAAAAATCCTTCCATCATATTTTGGGTGGCTTGGCATCTGTGGAAAAGTATTGATGACTCGAATGGAGAAAGAGATCTCGCTCAACAACGCCCGTATAATCTTCAGATTCCTCTCCTAATCGCCTTGATATTCCGACTGATTGTTTCTTACTTTGTCGGGGCATTTCCTGCTGCCCCTGCATGTTTAAGAAGGAACGAGACAGTGGCTTTGCGTGAAAATAATAATTTGGTTTTGTACAGTCTGCCAACCCGCACCAGGCCAGCGCGGTAGACTACGGCCTAATCCCCCTCCTGATCAGGGGAGGTCCGCGCTTCTGTAGTGGGGACTATATGGACTGGAGATGAATAATAATTCATTTCATGACCATAGCTAGCATAATAAATTTGTCTATAATACTATAATATAACATTTAAATGTCAAATTTTCAAAAATAAAACGTATTTAAAATAAAACTACCGAGATAGACTAATTAAAGGTTCTGAAACCAAATCCGTCGATGTTTGTTTATTTGTTTGTTTGTTTGGGCTTCACGCAAAAACCAGCGGGTAGATTTTGGTTAAACTGGTGCAGTCTTAAGGATACTATACTGACTTAAATACTGCGGCATGTTTCATCAAAATCGATTTAGTAGAATTGAAGATACAGCTTGATCCCTGTTTCAGTAGTCGCCGTTAAAACACAAGAGCTGAAGTAAAAGAGGTACTTAGGCTTTTTATATAAATCTATGATTGTTGTGGGATTTCTCATGTAGCGGAAAACCGACATTCACGCGGGCGAAGCCGCGGCCAAAAGCTAGTTTGAAATAAAATTAGAATTACATATAATGTAATCAAACAGTGACAAGCTCCCGAACTAGGAATGAACCTGTTTACACGGATAGTAACGGTAGCTGTCGAGCTAGCACCGATATAAAGGTTGATCATAAGGTCGGTGTGTTACCCCGAATTCCGAAGTAGTTAACAGTAACAATTGGGACACGGATTAATTATTAAACTAATTATAAACTTGTAGCAGTTAAGAGGGCATATTTAAAGGATCATATGTTAAGTAAGTAAGTTCAATTTTGAGAGAGAGGTCAATAGACGGATCCAACTCGGCTGGGTAGCGTTCGGTAACTTACAAACGTCTTCTCGTCTAAAATCCCTCGGTGCCTGAAAACTAAGGTCTAGAATCAATGTGTGTTACCAGTGATGACTTACGGCTCTGAGACGTGGTGCTTCACAAAAGGACTTTTTCAGAGGCTCAATGTCGCGCAGCGAGCTATGGAGAGGGCTATGCTCGGTATTTCTCTACGAGATCGAGTCAGAAATGAAGAGATCCGTACAAGAACCAAAGTCGCTGATATAGCTCGTAGGATAAGCAAGCTGAAGTGGCAATGGGCAGGCCACATAGCGCGAAGATCGGATGGCCGATGGGGCAAAAAGGTCCTTGAATGAAGACCACGTACTAGCAAGCGCAGTGTGGGACGGCCACCTACGAGATGGATTTGAATCCTGGTAGGGACATACTTGTGTGATGATCAAAGATGTTTGTATCCGAGACCCATTTATCTATTTACATACACGTACACACACTCACACACAATAGTACATACTAGATTCATAAAAATACAGTCACGCCTCTTTCCTATTGGGGTAGGCAGAGACGACTTCTTTCCACCTGCTAAGATCGTTTAATGTAGCAAAGTGGCTGTCCGCAATCCTCATTTCGCCCCCGCGGACAACGTTTATCTATATAAGTATGTATATCGTTGTTTAGTAGCCAAGATACAGGGAATCTTAGTTCGGGACTAGATCAATGTGTATGAAGAATGACAAAATATTATATTAAAATATTATTATTACAATTAACATTAATTTACACACGGTAAATTAGCGACAAGTTGCTCAAGCGACGATTAAACATTAATTAGTCCAATTACAGCGAGTACCCTCGCTTTTATATGATTTCAATGACGACATCCAAAGCACATACAATATTATACCTCAAAATTCTCTATCTCCACCGATCACCACCCTTTAAGTTTATGATACTTATAAAACTGGATACTGGCAGAATTGTACCAAATTGGTCAAACGCCATAAACCAAGAAGTGAAGTGAAGTGAATATTATACCCACTTATATGTTACCAAAATTAGTCAATTAAACAACCGTAACAATGACCAAATAATAAATTCTAAATCAACAGTGTGCCCTGTGTATGCAGTTATGCTAGTGACGTTTCCATTAAGTTTACTTACTGAGTACTTTGTTTCGTTCACCGTAGGCGAGAGATAATCATATAAATTACTAGCTTTTGCCCGCGGCTCCACCAACGTGAATGTCGATTTTCCGCTACATGGGAAATCCCGACACAATCATAGTTTTATATAAAAAAAGGTGAAGAACCACTTTTATTTCACCTCTCGTACTTTAACGGCGGCTACTAAAACAGAGATCTAGCTGTATATTCAATTCTACTGGACCGATTTTGATGAACATACCGCAGTATTTATGTCGGAATAGTACCTTTTTTCGTGAAGCTCGAACAAATAAATAAACAAACAAACATCGATGTATTTGGATTCAGAAGCCCTTAATCAGTCGATCTGAGAAGAAATGTCTTTAATTTTTGAAAATTTGACATTTAACAATTTTATAATAGTATAGATAAACTAAGAATTTATATTACATTAAAAATTGTCTGTAGCTCCGCCCACTTGGTTTTTTTTTACCTACTCTGAAACCTTTCCGGGCATACGCGCTATCACTATAGGAATGCATGCGGAATAATGAAACTCGTCACCAATTATTATTAAATATTCGTTTCGTCAATCGAATCTCACTCATCCTTTCTAAATCAAAAACCAAATCATTATCACTACATATTTTTCTCAGTGTAATTTGTTTGTTGCAGACACAATTCAGTCCGAAGACACACAAACTAATAATGAGTTCGTTACTTCATCGATCTTCTAAATAAAGCCCTTCGCTATGGATATAGACGAAAAGGTTTCGGGCCCCGGCGGGGCCTCGCAGAAGAATTGGACACATTTTAATACGAGCAATGACGAGCTGCCCCTGGACATGAGGTTCAACCACGGACACATGGTGTCCATGACGGTGTACAGCGTGCTGATGGTGATATCCGCCACCGGGAACCTGACCGTGCTGTCGCAGTTGGTGAGAAGGAAGAGAGCGAAGAGAGCGAGCCGTTTAGATGTATTGCTTATGCATCTGGCGGTGGCCGATCTTATGGTGAGTTATTTATTTTTGAGGGTTTTATTGATGACTAGCTTTTGCCGGCGGCTCCGCCCGCGTGAATATCGGTTTTTCGCTACATGGGAAATCCCGACACATCACAGATTTGTATAAAAAGCCTAAGAACCACTTTAACTGGACCTCTCGTACCTTAACGTGGCTATTAAAACAGGGATCAAGCTATATCTTAATTTTACTGGACCGATTTTAACGGAACATTTATTAAGGGGTATGAGAACGAAAAAAGTTGAGAAACACTGGTCTAGATGTGTCTATGCTATTATAAAATTGTTAAATGTCAAATTTTCAAAAATCGATTCATCGATTTTTGTTTGTTTGTTCGGGCTTCACGCAAAAAGTAGCAAATATATTTTTGTTAAACTGTTACAGTCTTTAAGGTACTATTCCGATTTAAATAATGCGACATGTTTCATCAAAATCGGTCCAGTAGAATTGAAGATACAGCTTGATTCAATATAATCATTGATCAAGTAAAAGTGATTTTGGTTTTTTTTATATAAATCTATGGTTGTGTCGGGATTTCCCATGTTGTGGAAAAGCGACATTCACGCCGGCGGAGCCGCCGGCAATAGCTAGTCTTTGTATAAGTTAAATGTTTTAACTTCTCAGTATTTCCGCAATTACCAATATAATTTTCACGTTTCCCCGATGGGAGCCCGCGCACTCCAAGGGGTACGCGTACCACAGGTTGAGAATCGCTGACCTAGACGAAGCCTATTATTGCTGTGAATATCAAAATACTAATCAAGTTTATGAAATAATAACTGGAGCCTGGCACTCAATTTTATTTAAGACTAACTTTTGCCCGCAATTTAGCCTGCGTAATCCATTCGCCAACTCAGAATCCTTCCCGGGATCCACAGGTTCATAAATTTAATCAAAAAACTTTGCGATAGATATCATACTTCTCTTTTTTTAACAGATTGCAATAAAACTTCAATCTAAATCCTATTTCAGATTATAAGCGATCTATGAACGAAACCCGATTCAAAATCAGTTCAATGGTTTGTCCATAATTTTATTTTAATGAAACTGAGAATTTCAGTCTCTATGTCGAAAAGTATATCGGAAGTATATCCCAATTAAATTTATCAAAAAATATTTAATACACAAATTTGATTCACTTAAAGTTTAATTATAGTATAAATTTCATCCATATATGACTGAGTTTGTTTTGTAAAAATTCTAACGATATCACTCATATCTAAATCGATTTAGACGTTTAAAAGTTACGATGGAAGAAAGAAACGCCTAGATATATCACTCATCCAATAGAACAATGACGTAATTGAAAAAAAGTTAAAATTTTATTTTGTGTTTAATTTGGATGAATTGACGTTTAATATGGATTTTTTCGAGAATGCTCAAATTATTAATAATAATCTGTAAATAAATTACGAAAAATCGTGATAATTGGTATGATTTACAAAATGGGTATAATCCAATTTTAAACTGAAACGCTTCTTCTGATAAATTGCAAAAATGTAATTACGTCATTGTTCTATTGGATGAGCGATATACATACATAAAAGCTAATAAAACATAGACTCCTGTTCTGTGCAGTAGAAGTGACATATCGACCGTGAACACAAAATTTTTCATTACTTGTAAAACAGTTTGATCAAAATTTGAATAAGCCGACATTGTGGAATAAATAGCAGAGCTTATTAACAAATTCTCATGTTTATGTATATATATACGTATGATAAAAGTTTAAAGCATACTGTTGACTGTTCTTTTAATTACATTAGTATAATAGCCACTTTGCTCGTAGCAAGTGGAAAGAAGTGGTCTCTTCTACCTACCTCAATTGTTCGGTAGTATAGTGGTCAGTATTCTCGCCTGTCACGCGGGAGATCGCGGTTCGATTCTCCGCCGGAGAGCCAGGGAGAAAGGCGCGATTGTATGTATGTATGTAGGATAAACATCTGTGAAAACAGAATAATATTTTATTCACTCAAAAAAAACTAACCAGAAGTAGATATATTCAATTACGTTCTTCTTACTTTCAAAATGGCGGACTTCCATACAACCGTTCATCCTTCATTCTATCCCTTTAGGGGTGAAATTTCCAAAAACTCTTAATGGATACACTT
Organism: Thaumetopoea pityocampa; assembly: GCA_017165845.1. Taxonomy (NCBI): domain Eukaryota; kingdom Metazoa; phylum Arthropoda; class Insecta; order Lepidoptera; family Notodontidae; genus Thaumetopoea; species Thaumetopoea pityocampa. The sequence continues at coordinate 5,956 of WUAW01037722.1, read as the reverse complement.
ATAGGATAAAAGGCATCAACTACCAAAATTTCAAGTTTGTAGCGTCAGCTATTTGGTCTCTGCGTCGATGAATCAGTCAGTCAGTCAGGACAAGTAATTATATATGTGTAGATAAAGTCAAAGGTTAAATAATATATATATATTTTAAACGAACCCAGTGTACAAGCTCCACAATATGAGGACGTTTATAAACGTGAGTGAATATAGCGGTGCTGATAAAATGGCGATTTTGACAGATTAGATCGCTCGGGATCACAGCTTCGAACGTTCCTCCAGAAATTGGTTTCACAACTGTTTAATATCACATTTTGAGAAATAATAATATATTTATAAAAAAGTGGATAATATTATGATTTCAAGTACATTGGTGGTCAGGTGATGCTATGTACGACCCTCGATCGAAAATGTCGCGGGTTTAATCCCGAACCCGTACCACTAGGTTAATTCAAACTTATGTACGGTCTACTTTGTAAACACCAGTATACTTAACGGAGAAGGAAAAGCTTTGTGAGGAAACCTTCATGCCCGTATGGGAGCATGAAGTCTACCAACTCGCACTAGGCTAGTGCGGTAGACTACAACCTAATCTCCCTCCCTATAAGGGGAGGTTCGTGCCTTGTAGAAAGGACGTATATAAACTGGGGATGACGATCATAATTTAACTCTTGTAGAAAAGTGTTTAAGAGTCAAATTATTTTCTATAGAGAGGTGACATGAGATGGCAATCCATCAGAACTAACACTAAAACCATATTTAAGCCAGTACTGGACTACAGTCCCACCTGATGGTAGGTGGCGATGTACCCCAGGGTGGTAAAACGTACTAGTTAAATAAAAACCTATTCACTCTTGTCTTAAAGACACATCGGACGGAAATACACACTATTCCGATCTTTGATTGCACATATAATAGAAGCACATCGCTTCGTACGGGTGACAAGGATGTCTATGAGGTAGGGGTGATAGCGCGCCGTGCGTCTAGTAGTCCAATGATGAAAAGGGGATGGAGGAATTAGATCGTGTAATTCCTGCGCGCACTCTCCAAAATGTATCCTGTAGGACATTGAAAGGCTGACTATCCGCTGCAAGTTCCACTACTAAGAAGTGTTGTTCCAGGTGACGTTCCTGATGATGCCGTTGGAGATCGCGTGGGCGGGCACGGTGCAGTGGCTGGCCGGCGACCTCATGTGCCGCGTCATGATGTTCACCAGGACCTTCGGGCTCTACCTCTCTAGCTTCGTGCTCATTTGTATTGCTGTCGACAGGTTCGTTTATCATTATTTAGGAACTAGCTTTTGCCCGCGGATCTGCCCGCGTTAATATCAGTTTTCCGCTACATGGAAAATCTCGAAAAAATCATAAATTTATATAAAAAACCTTAGAACTACTTTTACTTGAGCATTCGTACCTTAACGGTGGCTCCTGAAACAGGATCAAGCTGTATTTTCAATTCTGCTGGACAGATTTTGATGACTTAAATACTGCGGCGTGTTTTCGCAATATTTACTAATACTACTAATCTGTAATAGTACCTTTAAGACTGTTATAGTTTGACCGAAATCTACCCGCTGGTATTCGCGTGAAGAGCGAACAAACAAACAAATATCGAGGGGTTGGATTTCAGAAGCCCTTAATTAGTCGATATGAGTAGACGTTTTTTTAAATATCTCTGATTTTAGAAAATTTGACATTTAACAATTTTATAATAGTATAGATAGATAGATAATACACGAGAGAGGAGGAGTGCTTTTATTTTCAATAAAATTTAAATCACTTTACAAAATGTACTAAGAATTACGACACCAAGACTAATTCACCTCATCCAAGTTGAACAATTTATAATTACTCGAAACTTGAACATCTAAACAAAGATTAATTAATAGTAAAATCTATTTATCGGTAATGGTAGATACAATTATAATGTAACGTGATATTTTCAGAATTCATATCTACAAATTCTTTGAAAATATTGAATTTGAATTTAGTCATTAATTATCATCAAAATTAAATTACTAAACTCGTTTGGTACTCATGGAACCACTGGATATGATTATATGAATATGATACTAAAGATGACCAGCGGGTGTTTTGACCGGACTGTTCACGCCAAGAGGCAGGAGAGGTCGGCAGGACATTACTCTTCTGGTAACCTTTGACTTCAAAAACTTTACATGATTAGAAAACTTTACTGTTTGATTAAATATCAACGCATAAATATGATAATATGAGTAATCTTGCAATTTATAATTAAACATCACTGCAACTTGAATAGCCGCTATAGCCCGATTAAATATTTATGCGTTATACATCACTTGGATTTTTTATAATATTCACCTGTATTTTATAGAATACTAGTTTTTGCCCGCGGCTCTGCTCGCATAATTGTCGGGTTTCCGCAACATGGGAAATCCTGACACAATCATAGATTTATATAAAAAAAACCTAAGAACCACTTTTACTTGACCTCTTGCACATTAACGGCAGCTATTAAAACAGGGATCAATTCTACTGGACTAATTTTCATGAAATATGCTGCAGTATTTAAGTTGGAATAGTACTTTTAAGACTGTAATAGTTTAATCAAAATCTACCAGCTGATTTTTGCGTGAAACTCTAACAAAAAACAAACAAATAAACATCGACGGCTTTGGTTTCAGAAGCCATTAATTAGTTTTGAGTAGTTTCTTTTAATATCTTTGATTTACAAAATTTAACATTTAACAATTTTATAATAGTAATAGAAGCTTCGAAGTAATACAATGTAATTCCGACTGCAGGTACTACGCGATACTGAAGCCGCTGACGTTGACCTGGGAGGTCAGGTTGCGGAGGGCGCTAATCATGGCGTGGGTGTGCGCCGGGCTGGCCAGCCTGCCGCAGAGCTTCATATTCCACCTCGAGGAGCACCCAGAAGTGAGAGGGTACGTAGGAACTTATCTATCTTAGGCCTAACTTTACTTCCAAAACGTTATTAAACATGCCTTGACTCATCCCCAGTCCACATCCGTCTACACTGCAGAAGCACGGACCTCTCTTCACAAAGAGGAGGGATTAGGCCGTATTCTGCGATATTGGCCTATTGCGTGTTGATAGATTTCACATACTAGCCTTGAACCTCTGGTTTACATCATTCACCAAAAGCCTTTCCGAAAGCCCCGGGTTCATAAATTTAATAAAAAAAGACATTGTAATATCATAACTTCTCTTTTTTTAACCGACTGTTATTTATTCTAGACTATAAGCATTGAGCGGAAATCCCCTCAAAATTTGTTTAGTAGTTTTTGCGTGATCCTTTTTGCGTGAAAAAGACAGACAGTCAAAAAAAAGTCAAAACAGAAAAAAATTCCGATCTCTAAGGAAATATATCACAATTATTTTTTTTTAAATACTCAGTATACAGATTTAGCTGTTACAATTTCATTATAGTACTAGTTTTTGCTCGCGAATGTCGGTTTTCCGCTACATGGGAAATCCTGAAACATAGATTTATATAAAAAGATTTACCACTTTTACTTGAGCTCTCGTACCTTAGCGGCGGCTATTAAAACAGGGTCAAGCTGTATCTTCAATTCTATTGAACCGATTTTGATGAAACATGCCGGAGTATTTAACTCGGAATAGTATCTTTGAGACTGTAATAGTTTAATAAAAATTTACCTGCTGATTTTTACGTGAAGCCCGCACAAACAAACAAACATCGATTGCTTTTGTTTTAAAAGCCCTTAATTAATAGTTCTGAGTAGATTTTTTTTCAATATCCTTGATTTACCAAATTTGCCCGCGACTCCGCCCGCGTGAATATTGGTCTAGTGCTACATGAGAAATCCCAAAATAAACATAGATTTATATAAAAAAAACCTAGTACCACTTTTACTTGACCTCTCGTACCTTAGCGGTGGCTACTAAAACAGAGATCAAGCTGTATCTTTAATTCTACTGGACCGATTTTGATGAAATATGCCCTATTATTTAAGTCGGAATAGTACCTTTAAGACTGTAACAGTTTAACCAAAATCTACCGCTTGATTTTTGCGTGAAGCCCGAATAAACAAACAAACAAACATCGACGGATTCGGTTTTAGAAGCCCTTAATTATTCGATCTGCAGTTTGTTTTTAAATATTTTTGATTTTTGAAAATTTGACATTTAACAATTTTATGATAACATAGATAGATAGAAAAATATGTTAGGATTATTAGCACTTTCATCTATAAATAGGCGGCTTATTGTTTCAACGTCTTGTCTTGGACTCAATCACGAAAATCAAATTCAAACTCATTGACTGTGAGCGTATAGTAACATATTTTTTTCCTAAAATAATCTACAATCAATTTCAGTTCCGATTATCGTTGAATACAACGATGTTCGATTCATCGAAGATTATTCCATTACCGTCGCGACACATCAAAGCCAGCGGAGATATCAATATATAAAAGAATATCCATTTATTTCCAAAGGATTATTCACACGCAAGGAAATGTTATCAGCGGATTAGGAAACTGGTTTTATTGAAATATTCTCCATTGTGCCGTTAAAATTTTATCCGATTACTTGTTTGTTCTTGTTATTTTATGATTCTGTTGTTCAACTCACTAATGGTCTCAGTTCTGCCGTAACACAGCTAAATTTAGGTTAGTCTGTATTTTTCTAATGCCAAACACCAAAACGAGATAGAAATAATTTTGGTGCTGTCAGTTTAGACACGTCAAAATTAAGTACTACTACAAATTTACACGTGACCCCGGAACATGTCGATTAAACGCAACGTTGTTTTGCCTTTTAACAAAAATGTAGGTTGGCACTCGTTAAAACTGTTTGTTGTCTCGTTTTGGTGTTTGCCATTAGAAAAAGGGAGGAGATCACGAAATTTAGTTTGTGTTACATCAGAATTGTTACCAATGGGAAATGTGTCGCAGGTATTACCAGTGCGTGTCGTACGGCTCCCTGCCGACTGAGAACCACGAGTTCGCGTACTTCCTGGTCAACATGATCCTCATGTACGTGATCCCGCTGTTCGCGACGCTCTACTGCTCAACTGCTGCGCTCTCAGAGATCATTAAAAGAGCGAATAACACTAACGGTGAGCAGTGTTATATTTTTATTTCCTTCGTGTTTATGTATTCCTAGTAGATATTGTAATATGGCCGATGCACTACTCCCCTCCAGATGAGGGGGGGTCCATGCTCCTGTAGTGAAGACGGTTAATGATAATTTTAATACTGTGTTCCAGTGGTGCTAGTTACGACTTGCGATTAAAAGGGTGTGGATTCGATCTCGGCCCCATACCACTGAGATATTTCTAATTAATGTACTGTCTACGTTGTAAACACCAATAATTAGTCTGGCTATAAATACTGTTATAATTTAAAAAAAAAAACAATAACATTACATTTGAATTTGGAACTTGTCATTTTTTTATGAATATTCATTGTGTTTTCTCATTTTCGTGCTAATTGCTCGTGATATTAAATTGGATTAGGTTGATAAAGAGAACCGAATAACACAAAATAGGTATAGAGCCAAATGCAATTTTTGCAACTTTTCATCCGATTTAGTCGAATATTTATGTGCCGGGCTATTGATTCAATTATGTACCGGGCTATTAATCAATTGATCTTGATTAGATCAATCAATTGATTAAGTTTTATACTTG
>WUAW01037721.1:3994-14031 GCA_017165845.1 Thaumetopoea pityocampa | reverse complement strand
TATATATATATATATATATATATATATATATATATATATATATATATATATATATATATATATCAAACAAGACATTGGGCGATATAGCAAAAGAGGCGAGTTGATTCATTGAAACGGTTTTCAATTTCAAATGTCCACATTCACTATACAGTCCCAAACAGTTCAGAAGATGAAGGGCGAGTCTATTGCTGTATCGTCTTCTTTTTGTTTATTACCTTCTCTAGATAAATCACTGAGCAAACAGAAGTTAGAGTAGATCTATGATGCTCTCGAGAAAAGTCTTCTAACGAAAATATGATAGCTGATAAACAGCTAACATATATACTATCACGCCTTTTCCCTGGCTCTCCGGCGGGGAATCGAACCCCTACTGAAGGATTTGGGTAGACAGAGACTACCTCTTTCTTGTTATAAGCAAAGTGGCTATCCGTAGCCCGCCTTTCGTCCTCGCGGAAAATGAGACCTCTCGGGTGGCGAACCACAACGCCGCCATTGTTATAAGCTATCAACATTAGCACAGATAATTTTTTTTTTCAAGTGATCGATAACCATTTATGATAAATGTCAGTTTTAACTGTCAATACGGCGTATAAATTTAAATACATTATTTAAGATGTGACAACCTTTGGACAATGTTTACTTACGGTTACTAAACGAGTTCAAATCGGCTCAAATCGTATCTGTGTAACATCAAATTATTTTAAACGAAGTAGATATTTTAAAAGGAAAACTTAAAAAAAAAAATTAAATAATATCAATACCTACCTTTGCCCGCGGCTCCGCCCACGTGATTGACACTTTTCCGCTACATGGGAAGTCACGTAACAATCGTAGATTTATATAAAAAGTAATGAACCACTTTTACATGAGCTCTCGTATCTTAACGACGGTAACCAAAACAAGGATCGAACTGTATCTTCAATTCTACTGGATCGATTTTAATGAAACATGCCGCAGTGTTTAAGTCGAAATAGAAGAAAACTGAGAAAGACTGTAACAGTTTAACCAAAATCTATCCACTGATTTTTGCGTGAAGCTTGAACGAACAAACAAACATCGACGGATTTGGTTTCAGAAGCCCTTAATTAGTCGATCCAAGTTGATTTTTTTTTAATATATTTGATTTACAAAATTTGATACTTAGCAATTTTATAACAGTGCAGATAGATGAAAAGGGATTGAGATCTATGACATTAATATTTACGATCTATCAAAACATAAATGTTCTAGTGCCAAAATCAGGGGAAGAATTAGGGGGCATATGTTTGTATGAGAAAAGAAGAATTCCTCTTAATATTCGTCATCTGAAAATCAGGGTTACTCTATCAGGAGTAGCCAGAAGAGCTCACTACGAAAGCCAGAAGAGCTCCTGACGAGGCACAACGAGACGAGGCATCTGAGAACGGCAATGTTCGACCGAACTGCGGTCGACCAAGCGCGTATATTCCACAGTCGGGCCATAAGGGGCAAAATTGTCTTTGAGCAAAAAGAACACCGCACAGTTTTTAGTGAGTGCAATCCACACATTAACGTCGTGCCGTGCCCTCGGCGCGGCGGTATGTGTAAGGCATTTTCTTTGCGTAATAAAGGGGGTAGTTAGAGACATCGTGAGGTGTCTTAACCCTTTCGTTACTACCGTCACATGTATGTGACGACCCGATTTTCTTACCTGAGTCCAGCGTCACAAATATTGCTACGGGTGTTCATTTCTTTGTAAAATTGTTAATTTCACTTAAAACCATATAGAAATCTCCCACAAAAATAAATGAAAATTGGTTTCATATTTAAATAACACTAGCTTTTGCCCGCGGCTCCGCCCGCGTAAATGTCGGTTTTTTGCTACATGGGAAATCCCGGAACAATCATAGATTTATATCAAAAACCTGAAACCACTTTTTCTTGAGCTCTTGTACCTTAACGGCGGCTACTAAAACAGGAATCAAGCTGTATCTTCAATTCTACTGTACCGATTTTGATGGAGCATGCCATAATAACTGTAACATTTTGACTAAAAATCTCCCCGCTGGTTTTTGCGTAAACCTCGAATAAGCAAACAAACATTGACAGGCTCGGTTTTAGAAGCCCTTAATTAGTCAATGCGAGTAGTTTTTTTTTAAATATCTTTGTTTTACAAAATTTGACATTTAATAATTTCATAATAGTACATCTTCGTCTTCGTCTTCGATTCGTACGTAGACGTCTTCGCTGTGGTGGAAGTTTTTCTTCTGGTTCTAGTAGTGAAAGGATTAAGCGACAAGTTAGAGAAAATGTTAATAAAAATTTTTAACAAAAAATGACAATTCATACCTCATTTTTACCCATCATTCAGATGACATAGTTTAGCTCACGGTAATAAACGTTTCTGTTTAATTCAGTCAGTACACGAAATTTGGGATTGTTCATTGAATGTGTCTTAAACAGACTGGTGCACGACTGGGTCGTATTCACGACTCTCGTGTTCTTTGTTCATCGGATGATAACACCTTATTGTTGACGCACAGACAATTTTACATACGACTAATGCAAGCTTGTCACACTTCTATTGAGTATAAACTATGTACTGGACTTTATTGATACTTTGAGGTGCTTCGGGATCCATTTTTCGGTGGGGGAGAGGGGGGAATTTTAGGTTTGATCCCAAGCACTGCTTACGGCAACGTCACTCCACATCTCGCTGTGGATGCTGTGTGAAGCAGTTAAGTGACACCAGGATTACCTTACCGGCAGCGGCGTAATCCTGTTATTCATTCAAAATTTACTACGATCGCTAAAATACCTGCCAGCCATGGAGATTATGAAAAATCCCCCCTTTATAAGTGGAAGGCCCCATGTCCAGTAGTGGACTTCCATAGGCTGATGATGACAATCATGATGACTTAAGTTCAACCTTTAAGTATTAGGAAGAGGGTCCGACTTTTTGCCCAGGGCTCCATCCGCATTAATGTTGGTTTTCCACTACGTGGGAAATCCCGAAACAATCATAGATTTATATAAAAAATCTTAGAACCACTTTTACTTGAGCTCTCGTAACTTAACGGCGGCAACTAAAACAGGGATCAAGTTGTATCTTCAATTCTACTGAACCGACTTTGATGAAAACTGCCGCAGTATTTAAAACTGAATAGTATCTATAAGACTGTAATAGTTTGACTGAAATCTACCGGTTGTCTTTTGCGTGAAGCACGAACAAATGAATATCGATGAAAGAAAAAGAGATGTATTTCACCCTAGAGACGAAGACCGGTCCAAAGTCCACCGAAGCCATGGCAGAATATTTACGTGATCACGGGGCTTTGGCAAAATAGGTTAGAGAAGATAACCCAGGGTTTTCAGTGGGTGCGAGCCTTATATAACTTCTCTGAGGTATGCGGTAGGTAATTCATCCGGTCAACAAAAAAAAATACTGTAATCCTTGCCACAGAATAGTTACAAATAAGTCAATAAATAAACTACCAAATGGTACCTATTACATATTATTTCATCAATAAAAACTCCCAGCATCAGCGTTGTGACGTAATTACGTGTGATTAATGGAATCTATACAGTCTGCGTCTGAGACTGTTTTATACCACGATCTGACCCAAATGCGGCAGTGTGTGGTAATCGAAATGCCAATTAAAGTAGCAAAGGAGTAATAAACTTATTTGATGTACGTTCTATGTATGTTGAATTAATCACTTGGCTTTTTGGTCAAATTTTTAAATGTCGGTCCAGTTTTTTTAGGAATAATTTTATATTCTAACTAGCTTTTCCCCACAGCTCCGCTCGCGTGAATGTCGATTTTCCGTTACATGGGAAATCCCGAAACAATCATAGGTTTATATAGTAAACCTTAAAACCACTTTTACTTGAGCTCTCGTACCTTAACGGCGGCCACTAAAAGAGGGATCAAACTGTATCTGCAATCCTATTGGGCCGATTTTGATGAAACATGCCGTAGTATTTAAGTCGGAATAGTACCTTTAAGACTATAACAGTTTGACTAAAATCTACCCGCTTGTTTTTGCGTGAACCTTGTATATTGGTGTCTACAATGTAGACCGTATATGAATTAGATGTAACTCATTGGCACGGGACCGAACTGAACCTACGACCTTTAGATTGCAAGCCGTGTCTGACACCACTAGACCATCAATGTACTCATAGAGAACTACTAATTGTAACAAACAATATAGACAGAGATAATCCCAATGAGATTTAGAGCAGGCCAATAAATAATCCGCTTTCTGGTTTACCGTAAGCAGGAACTTGTACCCGGTCTTCTATGTGTGTAATATAAGTTGTACAAAAGGCTAACTGCACTCTTAGTCGACTTGCATACAATATTCTTAATTTGAAAGGACCTGTCATCCATTGATAACAGGATTCGAGTAATTCCGTCACTGCCATTCTTACAACAATTTATTTTCCATGTAATTACCAAGTGTCAACAAGGTTACCCGGAACAAAAGTGATAATGATGTATTTGGGTCTTATCCTTATTCATTAAAACAAGTTTTAATTGCTTACGGACTTTCGATTTAAGGTCATCTGATAAGGAGAAAAAAAAATGTATTGTTTCCGGGTTGTAGTAAAAAATGGAGCTTTAAATACGGCTGAATCTGCGTCTGTATTCATAGTTAAACAAGATAGCTGTGTATTATTGAAATATTATAAATTATTTTAAAGAAAAAGATATTGTATTTACCTGAGAACTATCTCAGTTGTTATTATATCAATTTAATATTTACTGAAAATGAACGTAATAATAATGAATGTAAAAATAATAGTGGGCCCAGACCAGTAGTCTTCATAAATAACTTCATAAATTTTAAACTACCGTCTTACACTAAAATATATGTATATATCATATAACGAGATTCAATACTACGTACTAGAATAGAATTCTAAAACATAAATCGGATCGCAATCCTTGCCATCTTATACCGCAAGTAGATTGCAGCGCTTCAAGAGATGTTGCGCCATGAAATTTATGAGGATTACGCGTTTCATTCAATACTATATGTATGTTAATGTTCCTAATATTACTTCGGCGATATGCGCTTATCTGCGGTGCATACTCTATTATATTTAACTCAATGAATAAAACTTAAGTGTGAAGAGAAATTAAGAGGGATGAAGTAAAAAAACAGAAATAACACAACGCAATCATCTACAACACAACAAAATCGATGCAGACTTATAACACCCCATACATCTACGGGGCACACAGTATTCAAAAAGTACTCAAGGATTTATTTCCAATCCTGAGCAATAATAATATGATAACAATTGTTTTTGGTCAAGTGCCCTAATCTAACATACAGACAAATACCTAAAAGCTATTTTTCGGCTGTTAAAAATGTCACACAGCTCACAAACTTAACCGTAGGTACACACAAATGCAACGAACCACGTTACAAAACATGCCCACTTATAAATAACGATATCAAAATCAAAACCCACCATAACCCCACCGTTCTCAAATTCAAAATCAAAATCCACCATAGCCCCACCGTTTTCAAATTCAAAATTATTATACTCCGAGTATTCAACGAGTCATTGCATTTGTTTACCTGAGTCTAGATACTGCAATAGTTTTTATGTTGGGGAAACAATCACTACTTTACACACTCGCATGAACAGACATCGGCACACTGTTGATTCCCAAGTGAACAGTATCCCGCCGACTCCTACTCGTGCACGTCTGCATAATCCCAACTTTGATTCTTGTTATTAAAGCCTTTCACGGGTCTATGAGATCTGTCGATCTCAGGACGTGTGAAAGTGCATACATATGGCATCTGGGCGCATTTTATAACCCAGGTCTGAATGTATCACATTAAAATTTACGAGTATTATACAACCTTTTTGTATCCGTACGTTACATTCGGACTTGTTGGCCACTTTAAAAAGTATGACAGAATGGCATTGAGGTCTGTGATGCTTTTTAAAAATTTTTAATCACTGAGGACGTTCCCTCAATTGGGAACGAAATATCTGATTTTTCTTTTAAATATTAATATAGCTACCTATATTTTAGTATAGGTTCGCGCCCAACACCGATGCTGCCGTGCTATTTTTCAGCACGCAGTGGGGTCATCGCGCGGCATATCGCACGCCCACCTTCAATATATATATATATATATATATATAAGTACTAGCTTTTGCCTGCGGCTCCACCCGCGTGTATGTCGATTTTCCGCTATATGGGAAATCCCGACACAATCATAGATTTATACAAAAAGCCTTAGAACCACTTTTACTTGACATCTCGTATCTTAACTTGATGAAATACACCGCAGTATTTAAGTCGGAACAGTCTTTAAGAACTATCTTACCTTTAAGATTGTAATAATTTAACCAAAATACGCCAGCTAGTTTTTGCATTAAGTCCGAATAAACAAACAACGACAGATTTTGTTTCAGAAGCCCTTAATTAGTCGATCTAAGTAGTTTATTTTTAAATATACTTGATTTGGCCATACTTGACCATGGACTGGAGTAGTCGGCCGGCGTCAGTGTTTCCCCTCAGATTACAATGTGGACGTTTTCGGGAAAACAGTGAATTGGTTTCTACTAGGCTAGTGCGCTCTACTACCTAAGATTACATCGCCACTTACCATCAGGTGGGATTGTAGTCTAGTGCTATAATTAAAAAAAAAATTGAAAATTTGACATTCAACAGTTTTATTATACTATAGATTTTTAATTATATGTCTTTAATTAGTTGAATAACTAACACAGGTTATATTTTTATATTAAGTCCTGAGATATTTATCTCAATGGTATCACATATTTAACGTAAGCTTTCAAAACTTTATTAGCTACTGTCTGTTAATAGATTCATCGACACATTTAGAATTATTTACCATTTTTTTTTAAATATTTTGTACACATATGAACAGTAATTAAATGGGTATAGCGTTATGTCATTTCTTAACATTAACGCAAACGGTGAGACGATGTTTGCGTAAATATTGGCGACACTGCTTCAAGGCTGTCCCAATCAGGCTACAAAATATATGCAAGAATAATCATTACCAAATACTGATAAAATTTTTGATGGCGATAATGGCGACGAGACTATAAAATTATTATTTTAAATATCCTTTTCTGACTCTAGATTTTATACCTTAAAAAAAATATATAAAATTTCAATCAAGATATTTATAAAATTTGCCATGAAATAGAATATTTTTACCTAGCAATAAAACAAGCTAAAATGCAACTTGGTAACTAAATATTTACGGATTACAAGGTAATCCAAATTACGTATAATTTGTTTAATCAATCGATTTGTATGCGTAAATATACAGTGACGCTAGGCCCGTTCATTTTTTAAATACAAAGTAATATTTTTGTTTATATATATTAAGACAACAAACAGAACAAATTTATAAATGACAATAGAACAAACAAAGTATACTACAAAAGAAAAATACCATAAACAAGAGATTCATAATCTATGATTAGTACATACCTTATTGTCTTTGTCAACGCATTCACAGATTAAAAAATAAAAAAAACTTGTTTATAATTCTCACTTTCAACTGTCACGTTAAAACACTGAATGTGAAGGTTTGTCGAGTGATTTTCTTAAAGGCAACACAATTCGAGCGTGCGCGCGCGCAGTCGATCTCGCGGCCACTGAGAGCAGTGATCCATGCCTTTTACTCTGTAAGACCTCCGTATACTGGGCCTGGACTACATTGGTCAATGTAATTGGTGCTCTAGCTTCCGATGGTGTATACGTTCCGGTTGGAACTTATAGTTACTCATGATAAAATATGTATGTATATATAAACGGCGTACCTTAAGAATGAATGAGGACAAAAATAAATGTTTTCAGAAATTAATCAGCGGTGCAAACTTACCTGATTTAAGACATAACCTTAAAGGTAAAAAAACTGAAGTGGTAATGGGCCAGCTAGTCGAAGAAGTAATGGCTGACAGAGAAGACGAGCTCTAAAATAAAGACTACGTATCTAGACTAAATCGCGATGTATCGATACCTAAGGAGAGTTTGGATGTGAAATGCAAAGAGTCATTCGTTGTGGTTGACTGTGGAAGAGGGCTGTTCTTAAGAGTAGATAGGTAGGGAATATTGATAATGATGAAGGAATTATTAACAAACATAATAAAAGGTCATAATTAATGATGTTAATACCCTCATCCGATGATTTCCTATAAGATTATCGGTATTTAAGGTGTTACTTCCTGTAAATGCTACCACAGTAGCAAAATCAGAATGAACGATAGGAGGTTTAACATCGCCGTGATCACTACAATTGTCTTAATGGGACTGAGTTTTGTTCCCCTGAGTTATTTTTAATGTTAGTGCGTTGTTTTCTTCAAAAGGCTGTCAAACATTTTAGCATTTCTTCCGCAATACAAAATCAAGGCCATGGGTTACACAAAATCAAATCAGAGCACTTTATTTTAATTCACCAATAAAGCTGTCACACGAAAAGCAGACGCAATATTTTATTATTAAGTAGATATGTAAATCTATATCTTTTGTTATCGCCGCCGGACGTGTAGGTTGTGAGAAGAAATAACATAGAAGACCGTGAAATGTCTTCAGACACACCAATAAAGTCAATTTAAATACTCCACGTGAAATCTTATTAGGGTTACTGCACTTCAGATGTTATTTTATTTTGAAAAACAAACAAACATAACATACAAAATAAACATAACATACCAATACTAGCCAACAAAGATTACCTATCAGTTCAATTTAAATTGTTTGTGAATCATCGACGCTCAGAATAATGTTGTATCATGTCACTTTATGTAATTAGCCCCCTGTGCGCACGTCATAGTCTATACTTGACACGTAGATTAAATTAAAGAATTAGATCGATTTTTATGTGTTTTAATTGGATTTGTTGTAGATTATTATATTAATCATCGATATTAATGGAATTGTGTTGCACTGTGGATCACCTGATTTAGATAACAATTAATCTAAAGTACTGGTACCCAAAGTAATCTATATCGACCCCAGGGGTCGACAAAGATTTGCAAGGGGTCAATGCCATTTGTTACACATTTGAAGTTGATGAATTTGCAAAATTCAATATTAGCTATGTAGGGGGTCCACATAAAACCGAAAAATATGGTAAGTTATTTTCAAGCCATAACATTTGAAGACTTTTTTCTAAGGCATTTTTTAGGATTTATCTTGTTGCAGAAAACTGACATTCAGGCCGGCGGAGCCGCGGGCAAAAGTTAATTATGAAATATGATTGTAACGCTTTAGAAAAGAATAATCGAACCAGTGTAAATACGAGTATATGCACAAGGAATACTGAACCTGTATTTCACTTCAAAAGTCTATCACTACACTTTTGTTAACTGCTGTATACAAATGATCGGAAATGGTTCGATTTGTCGCTCTACTGGGAAATACAGCTCAAAAAAAATGGTGATTTCATTAAGCTGATTTTGTTAATAAATTTTTATGGGATGTTTAAATTTGTAAAACGGGTTGACAACCCTGAAAATAGTTGCTACGTGGCGACATCCGTAAAGTGTAACATTTCGTTCGCAGTTGGGAAAACCGCTTCTAAATAAAAAAATCATTGTTTGCTAGATATAGCGCTGTCGCCAACGCACACATAGGACCCGTTTGATAAACCCTCACAGCTTTATATACGACTCAGACAATCGTATTATTTTCATCCTCATACAGGTGAATTTGTAAATGTATACGTATAGTCATATTTGAAAAGATAGGGAGTGGCGAAAATGCCGATCTAAATAAAAACTGAAACCGTATACTTAGATTTAAAAAAGTCGTAGCCAAGACTGGAAACCATAATTTTTAACACAACACAACTTTTTTTTCACGCAAAAACCAGGGGGTAGATTTTGATTTAAACTGTTACAGTCTTAACTCCGACTTAAATAATACGGCATGTTTCATCAAAATCGGTCCAGTAGAATTGAAGGTACAGCTTGATCCCTGTTTTTGTAGCCGTCGTTAAGGTACGAAATGGAACACTACAAACGTCGTTTACAAAGAGGTATTACAGCACATATTTAAAATT